>MJUT01000439.1:113022-127482 GCA_002080005.1 Gigantidas platifrons
GTCCACTTAACCCTGTGGGTCAGGTGAGTTAAATAAAAATGGGAAAGGGTGTAATTCCACGCTACAATAGCATGTGAAACCCCCCAAGTAAACTACAACTTATAAATGTAGATATCTTTATTTTTCCTCAATGTGATCAATTTTAAATCCAAGAATTTGACGACATTTGGCTACATCAGATATCTCATGAAGATCTTTTACTATCTTTGGACTTTGTGACCAATTATATTAATTCTATCAAAAGTGCCAACATGATCAAATGTCATTATGATGTTCGTAGAATCTTTTGATGAACAAATATTCTATACTGTTTGTTCCCGTCAGAACCAATGCTATGGCGGAAATTCTGTCTCATCAGATACTCTACTACCTTTACGTGTCCTGATTTTTCACTTTAAAAATCTACAGTTGGAGTGTATTTCCCAATACAGAATCAAGTATGTGTTTGTGTTGTTATTTCCAAATCTAATCAAAGGTATGTCTTAGTTGAATATTTACACATACTGTCATACACAGTGGATACAAAATATACATGTATTTATCGCCCCAAAAAATGAGTCACACAAATCGACCTTAAATTAGATTGATTATATCACCACGTGCTTGTGAGCACAGGTAGAAGAGATACACCCAAACGTCATACAAGTATTACTTCTAACGAACTGAATTTTAACCTATAAAATAAGAATTTAAATACCAGGATATTCGACGAATGATCACATGCAACCACAATCAACTACGGTCTACCTATTTTACAAAAATAGCTCAGAAGTGGGGTAGAATAATTATAACGAAGGGAGATCGATTTTTTTTCTGTAAAACTGAACTATATATGATTGTGCAAACATCTGTCTATTATTGACAACTTAACAACCAGGGGCGTAGCTGAGGCTTAATAATGTGCACGCCATAAGCATTGAGAGGGGTGTCTGGAACTTTTTTCCGACGAGATGCAAAATGGTGCGATCTGGGGTCATTTCAGGGTTTCATATAACATAGAATCAAGCACAATTTTCATGACTTTGATAGAAAAGAATTTCCTAAAATTGTTCACAATCTACCCTTCGTGTCTTAACAAATACCAACACCTTCATTGCTTTATACAAGTCCACTTCAAACTCTTGGTGAATATGCATCAATACAATGTATTCCTCATAGCCGACCTATAACATAAGTTTTCGTCTCAGTACACTAAATGACCTTTCAGCAGTAGCACTTGCTACTGGCATGGTTACCAAAACACATAATAGAAGGATAGAGAACTGTATTTACAGAATCAAGTGTATTACAAAATGTTGTTGGCAAATCATTACGTTTTGCAATGACCCAGTGGGTTCGCCATCTGGCACCTTCTCTCCTGAAATCCTCTAATGACAAATCAATGTCAGTCTGGTATACCTCGTATATTGTAGCGACATAATCATCAGTTATTTTGTCTACAGCACGGGGTAGTATATACTGTGCATGGAACCGGTTTTCCGATTTAAGGAGACGCGATTCAAATTCTGTAATCAAATGGTTCAAAAATGGATAGTACAAAGAAATTCGGCAATACTGTTTTAGCGTTTCCGCGGGGTGGTTGGCTCTGGTGGTTTGTCTACCACATCGCCTGAGCATACTTTCAGATATATCGAAAGATTTGGCTAATTTAAGTTTCGGATTCATGCAGACATAATATATCTAGGTATTGGTTTGTTTGTTTGTTTGTTTGTTTGCTTGATTGTATTTAACGCCACTTTCAGCAATATTTCAGCTATACCATGGCGACCAGTTTTAGTGGTGGAGCAAGCCAGAGTACCCGGAGAGAACCACCGACAATGGGCAAGCAACTGGTAAACTTTATCACTTGTGGCTGCGAGTCGGGTACACCCTTTTTGTAATTTACAAAGCCGGGAGCGAACCCATGTCGTATTGGATATATGCTTGTATGAGTTGATAGGTAATCCAACTACCAAACTCATTGAGCCACCCGGGTCCCTTCTATGTATTGGGGCGAGCTGTCAGTTTCAATGTCTTGTCGAAGTGCAACATTAGAAGATTCTTCACTGGAAGCATCTTCATCTACAGTACGTTGTTTATCAGGGTTATCTGGTAGATGCGTACTTAGTACGGATTTTGTGAAGAAATGGTCAATTGTTTGCCATCTAGGCTTTTCGCGTTTTGATATAACGTTTTAAATCGGAAATGAATTATGAACACTAAATATGAAATCGTTAATGGTGTATTAGGACATGCGGACGTTATATAGCGTAACGCTTGCTAGTATTACCATATATCCTTTACTAGTACGTCTTATAAGAGATATATTAATTGTCCTGATTTAATTAGACTGTTAAAAGTGGCAATAAAAAGATCATTTTTTTAAATTTTATTTCCCAATTATTATTTTAATCTACCGATGTGCACGCCATGGCGTGACAGCGTATATGCAACTACGCCACTGACAACACATTAGCAGGTAAGTCTTCTTATATATATTTTTGGTGAAATTTACACGATCTGTCTGTCATTCCCTGCTTTCGTTTTAAACATAAAAGTCAAAGCAGATAATGGGTACATTTGCAGGGGCGGATCCAGAGTTACAAGTTAGGGGGGGGGCGGGCGCACTTAAAATAATTGCGAAAATTTTTGGGGTATTTCGTGTGAAAAATCACGATTTTACGCAAAAAAAACATATTTTTTCCAATTTTAGGGGGGGCGTGCCGGGTGCGCCCCCCCCCTGGATCCACCCCTGCATTTGTTCTTGTATTTTAAGAAATACATTATATATATAGGACTAGTGTAAATATATATCGGGTTGGGTCAAATTAATTAACATTAGATATTTGTTCTACCTTTTTTTTGTCTTTGGTGATAAACTAACGTATCGCCAAAGAAAATACAGGAGGGGAAAATACAACCTTGACATCTAGTTATAATAACAATGGGGTTGTATCCAACTTTAAGATGTAATTAATTGTTTTAAAATACCGAAACCGCCTTTACCTAAAACATAAGTTATAGTTATTGTTCAATTGATTCGGTATATGTTAGTTATACTGCACAGCTTGGGTGACCCTACTTGAGCCGAACATATGCGACTTTTCTTTTTCCTATAGTTAATTTTCTTTCCTTTCTTTTTTTTTTAATTCTCACATTGTTTTAATACCAACTTATATTTTTGATCTGGTTCGTTTCTAAAGATGATATTGCTACAACATTTCTAATTTAATGATATCAATCTCTTTATTATGGAAAAGTTTTGAAGAAATGCTACAATTTTCATAAATCGTTGGACCTAAGCTGCTATGTTCAAATCTAGATTACAATTATAGTCGTATTACATATTATTTGGTTTCAATTCATGGACAATAGTTAGTTCTTTCAGACAGGTTTTCGTTGTACTAAAATATAGCGGTCTGTTTGAATGCTGAACTAGTAGGTCAATTCAAAAAGAATAAAAGTAAACGGGAGGTAGTGTTGGAGCTCATGAAATTGTAAACTCGTTTGGTGGGAAATTTGGCTTTGTTGGGTCCAAACGTGTTTACCCCTACGACCGATTTAGGGTAACAACATCCTCGTTGGAATATTGACAGGGTCGTCGAATACAATGTTGAAAGTAGACACCCTAAGGATGATTTCGACCAACATTGCCGTTGAAATTGGCTAAGTGGTTTCAGAGGAGAAGATGAATGACGGACACACCATTGGTATCATAGGTAGAATTTCTTGTAAGTGGTTTAATTATGGATGATTCGAGTCAACTTTAATAGAAATTTTCCCCAGTGGTTTCAGAGGAGAAGATGACGGACGGACAGACAGACGTCAAGTGATGACAATAGTCCACTTAACCCTGTGGGTCAGGTGAGTTAAATAAAAATGGGAAAGGGTGTAATTCCACGCTACAATAGCATGTGAAACCGCCCAAGTAAACTACAACTTATAAATGTAGATATCTTTATTTTTCCTCAATGTGATCAATTTTAAATCCAAGAATTTGACGACATTTGGCTACATCAGGTATCTCATGAAGATCTTTTACTATCTTTGGACTTTGTGACCAATTATATTAATTCTATCAAAAGTGTCAACATGATCAAATGTCATTATGATGTTCGTAGAATCTTTTGATGAACAAATATTCTATACTGTTTGTTCCCGTCAGAACCAATGCTATGGCGGAAATTCTGTCTCATCATATACTCTACTACCTTTACGTGTCCTGATTTTTCACTTTAAGAATCTACAGTTGGAGTGTATTTCCCAATACAGAATCAAGTATGTGTTTGTGTTGTTATTTCCAAATCTAATCAAAGGTATGTCTTAGTTGAATATTTACACATACTGTCATACACAGTGGATACAAAATATACATGTATTTATCGCCCCAAAAAATGAGTCACACAAATCGACCTTAAATTAGATTGATTATATCACCATGTGCTTGTGAGCACAGGTAGAAGAGATACACCCAAACGTCATACAAGTATTACTTCTAACGAACTGAATTTTAACCTATAAAATAAGAATTTACATACCAGGATATTCGACGAATGATCACACGCAACCACAATCAACTACGGTCTACCTATTTTACAAAAATAGCTCAGAAGTGGGGTAGAATAATTATAACGAAGGGAGATAGATTTTTTCTCTAAAACTGAACTATATATGATTGTGCAAACATCTGTCTATTATTGACAACTTAACAACCAGGGGCGTAGCTGAGGCTAATAATGTGCACGCCATAAGCATTGAGAGAGGTGTCTGGAACTTTTTTCCGACGAGATGCAAAATGGTGCGATCTGGGGCCATTTCAGGGTTTCATATAACATAGAATCAAGCACAATTTTCATGACTTTGATAGAAAAGAATTTCCTAAAATTGTTCACAATCTATCCCTCGTGTCTTAACAAATACCAACACCTTCATTGCTTTATACAAGTCCACTTCAAACTCTTGGTGAATATGCATCAATACAATGCATTCCTCATAGCCGACCTATAACATAAGTTTTCGTCTCAGTACACTAAATGACCTTTCAGCAGTAGCACTTGCTACTGGCATGGTTACCAAAACACATAATAGAAGGATAGAGAACTGGATTTACAGAATCAAGTGTATTACAAAATGTTGTTGGCAAATCATTACGTTTTGCAATGACCCAGTGGGTTCGCCATCTGGCACCTTCTCTCCTGAAATCCTCTAATGACAAATCAATGTCAGTCTGGTATACCTCGTATATTGTAGCGACATAATCATCAATTATTTTGTCTACAGCACGGGGTAGTATATACTGTGCATGGAACCGGTTTTCCGATTTAAGGAGACGCGATTCAAATTCTGTTATCAAATGGTTCAAAAATGGATAGTACAAAGAAATTCGGCAATACTGTTTTAGCGTTTCCGCGGGGTGATTGGCTCTGGTGGTTTGTCTACCACATCGCCTGAGCATACTTTCAGATATATCGAAAGATTTGGCTAATTTAAGTTTCGGATTCATGCAGACATAATATATCTAGGTATTGGTTTGTTTGTTTGTTTGTTTGTTTGATTGTATTTAACGCCACTTTCAGTAATATTTCAGCTATACCATGGCGACCAGTTTTAGTGGTGGAGCAAGCCAAGAGTACCCGGAGAGAACCACCAACAATGGGCAAGCAACTGGTAAACTTTATCACTTGTGGCTGCGAGTCGAGTGCACCCTTTTGTAATTTACAAAGCCGGGAGCGAACCCATGTCGTATTGGATATATGCTTGTATGAGTTGTTATGTAATCCAACTACCAAACTCATTGAGCCACCCGGGCCCCTTCTATGTATTGGGGCGAGCTGTCAGTTTCAATGTCTTGTCGAAGTGCAACATTAGAAGATTCTTCACTGGAAGCATCTTCATCTACAGTACGTTGTTTATCAGGGTTATCTGGTAGATGCGTACTTAGTACGGATTTTGTGAAGAAATGGTCAATTGTTTGCCATCTAGGCTTTTCTCGTTTTGACATAACGTTTTAAATCGGAAATGAATTATGAACACTAAATATGAAATCGTTAATGGTGTATTAGGACAGGCGGACGTTATATAGCGTAACGTTTGCTAGTATTACCATATATCCTTTACTAGTACGTCTTATAAGAGATATATTAATTGTCCTGATTTAATTACACTGTTAAAAGTAGCAATAAAAATATCATTTTTTTAAATTTTATTTCCCAATTATTATTTTCATCTACCGATGTGCACGCCATGGCGTGACAGCGTATATGCAACTACGCCACTGACAACACATTAGCAGGTAAGTCTTCTTATATATATTTTTGGTGAAATTTAAACGATCTGTCTGTCATTCCCTGCTTTCGTTTTAAATATAAAAGTCAAAGCAGATAATGGGTACATTTGCAGGGGCGGATCCAGAATTTCAAGTTGGGGGGGGGGGGGGGGGNCCCTGCTTTCGTTTTAAACATAAAAGTCAAAGCAGATAATGGGTACATTTGCAGGGGCGGATCCAGAGTTACAAGTTAGGGGGGGGGCGGGCGCACTTAAAATAATTGCGAAAATTTTTAGGGGTATTTCGTGTGAAAAATCACGATTTTACGCAAAAAAATCATATTTTTTTTACCAATTTTAGGGGGGGTGCGCGCCGGGTGCGCCCCCCACCCCCTGGATCCACCCCTGCATTTGTTCTTGTATTTTAAGAAATACATTATATATATAGGACTAGTGTAAATATATATCGGGTTGGGTCAAATTAATTAACATTAGATATTCGTTCTACCTTTTTTTGTCTTTGGTGATAAACTAACGTATCGCCAAAGAAAATACGGAAGGGGAAAATACAACCTTGACATCTAGTTATAATAACAATGGGGTTGTATCCAACTTTAAGATGTAATTAATTGTTTTAAAATACCGAAATCGCCTTTACCTAAAACATAAGTTATAGTTATTGTTCAATTGATTCGGTATATGTTAGTTATACTGCACAGCTTGGGTGACCCTACTTGAGCCGAACATATGCGACTTTCCTTTTTCCTATAGTTAATTTTCTTTCCTTTCTTTTTTTTTAATTCTCACATTGTTTTAATACCAACTGATATTTTTGATCTGGTTCGTTTCTAAAGATGATATTGTTTAAACATTTCTAATTTAATGATATCAATCTCTTTATTATGGAAAAGTTTTGAAGAAATGCTACAATTTTCATAAATCGTTGGACCTAAGCTGCTATGTTCAAATCTAGATTACAATTATAGTCGTATTACATATTATTTGGTTTCAATTCATGGACAATAGTTAGTTCTTTCAGACAGGTTTTCGTTGTACTAAAATATAGCGGTCTGTTTGAATGCTGAACTAGTAGGTCAATTCAAAAAGAATAAAAGTAAACGGGAGGTAGTGTTGGAGCTTATGAAATTGTAAACTCGTTTGGTGGGAAATTTGGCTTTGTTGGGTCCAAACGTGTTTACCCCTACGACCGATTTAGGGTAACAACATCCTCGTTGGAATATTGACAGGGTCGTCGAATACAATGTTGAAAGTAGACACCCTAAGGATGATTTCGACCAACATTGCCGTTGAAATTGGCTAAGTGGTTTCAGAGGAGAAGATGAATGACGGACACACCATTGGTATCATAGGTAGAATTTCTTGTAAGTGGTTTAATTATGGATGATTCGAGTCAACTTTAATAGAAATTTCCCCCAGTGGTTTCAGAGGAGAAGATGACGGACGGACAGACAGACGTCAAGTGATGACAATAGTCCACTTAACCCTGTGGGTCAGGTGAGTTAAATAAAAATGGGAAAGGGTGTAATTCCACGCTACAATAGCATGTGAAACCCCCAAGTAAACTACAACTTATAAATGTAGATATCTTTATTTTTCCTCAATGTGATCAATTTTAAATCCAAGAATTTGACGACATTTGGCTACATCAGGTATCTCATGAAGATCTTTTACTATCTTTGGACTTTGTGACCAATTATATTAATTCTATGAAAAGTGCCAACATGATCAAAATATTATGTCATTATGATGTTCGTAGAATCTTTTGATGAATAAATATTCTATACTGTTTGTTCCCGTCAGAACCAATGCTATGGTGGAAATTCTGTCTCATCAGATACTCTACTACCTTTACGTGTCCTGATTTTTCACTTTAAGTATCTACAGTTGGAGTGTATTTCCCAATACAGAATCAATTATGTGTTTGTGTTGTTATTTCCAAATCTACAAAGGCAGGAGCGGATCCAGGATTTCAAGTTAGGGGGGGGGGCGCACTTAAAAAAAATCGCAGCGAGCGGAGGGAGGCGTGAAAATTTTTGGGGTATTTCGTGTGAAAAATCACGATTTTACGCAAAAAAATCATATTTTTTCCAATTTTAGGGGGGGGAGACCCCCCCCTTGGATCCGCCCCTGAAAGGTATGTCTTAGTTGAATATTTACACATACTGTCATACACAGTGGATACAAAATATACATGTATTTATCGCCCCAAAAAATGATTCATGCAAATCGATCTTAAATTAGATTGATTATATCACCACGTGCTTGTGAGCACAGGTAGAAGAGATACACCCAAACGTCATACAAGTATTACTTCTAACGAACTGAATTTTTAACCTATAAAATAAAAATTTAAATACCAGGGTATTCGACGAATGATCACATGCAACCACAATCCACTACGGTCTACATATTTTACATAAAAGAGCTCAGAAGTAGGGTAGAATAATTATAACGAAGGGAGATCGATTTTTTTTCTCTAAAACTGAACTATATATGATTGTGTAAACATCTGTCTATTATTGATAACTTAACAACACATTAGCAGGTAAGTCTTCTTATAAAATAGTTTTGGTGAAATTTACACGATCTGTCTGTCATTCCCTACTTTCATTTTAAACATAAAAGTCAAATCAGGCACATTTGTTCTCTCTTTTTTAAGAAATACATTATATACTAGTGTAAATATATATATAGGGTTGGGTCAAATTAATTAATATTAGATATTTGTTCTACCTTTTTTTTTGTCTTTGGTGATAAACTAACGTATCGTCATAGAAAAAACAGGAGGAGAAAATACAACCTTGACATCTAGTTATAATAACAATGGGGTTGTATCCAAATTTAAGATGTAATTAATTGTTTTAAAATACCGAAATCGCCTTTACCTAAAACATAATTTATAGTTATTGTTCAATTGATTCGGTATGTTAGTTATACTGCTTGGGTGACCCTACTTGAGCCGAACTACATTTTAACCATTTAAAAATATTTTATTTTACGTAGGTGGAGACATTCTAGCATGGTATGTTATTGATCTGATACCATCTTGTTTCCCCATTCCCGGCTACCAGATGATATTTACCCTGTGGGACTATATTACATACACTACATACACTATGGAGCGCATAGTTAAAATACAAAATCTTGGAATGTTACTATTTATGACACAACTGGTGTAAACTTCTTAGTTGTAAAGGTTTGAACTGCTGTCAAACAGAAGACTATAAAATTGGTATTTGTTGCTTCTTCGCTTAAGCACACAGCATTAAGGGGAAAAAGTAGAGACTGGTTGGCTGTGAATCAGGATAATGTGTCCGAGTGGAGCTACATGTCTACCCACAGACTGTTGTTTCGGTGAGCTAGCACTATAAAAATCCACTAAGCGTGTTGGTTCAGTACAAAACGGATATTCTTATCATCTCGTCGAATGTAACTTGTTCTCGTCATATAGCTGAAAAATTGGTCACTCTTAAACAACAATCACTCATTCTTAGTTTGATTTATTGATTGATTGATATCATAATATCTTATTCTCGCTTAGCTTACGAGGAACTATGTCCCTAGATCCCTTCCACCCAATATGGCGCTGCTCTATACCCTCTGGGACCCCAGACATTTCGCCTGCCAAATGCTCCCTTACATAAAGGAGCCGCGCTGAATATTTATTTATAAAGTTCACCCCAACGATACAGTTGAAATATTGTGAAAGTTGGAATTAACAACTAATAAAACAATATATAAATTATAGTCAGCTACAATTGTTCCCATCGTAATGCAAACAATTTATTTAATATGTTAGCGAAAGTGGGAGTAATAAAAAAAAAACAATCTCAGTTTAAAAATAAGAAATTAATTTATTTCTGTATAGACATTATTCCACTCTACTCAGTAATATATGAATACAAAAGCAGAAAAAGATTAATACGTTTGGTATTATGTAAATACATTTGGTATTATGTAAATCCACATGTGTGTTTTGTAATGTGAACCTCTTTTATATGCAGATTTATTCACTATGAAATTTCATTCATTTTCACAGAACATTTTTACTTGACCGAATCTTATGTTATACCCAGTATAGGGCATCCCCAAAATCTTATGTTATACCCAGTATAGGGCATCCGCAAAATCATTACCATAGATATAAGAATTTGATCTGAAGGAGACGGAATCCTGTGACTATGATAAAGCAATTTATCATCCTTCCCTCCGGCTATATCTACCTGCTGGCTCCATAAACAAAACTCGTATCAAAGTCCGCGTGAGCTGAGCAGGACTTACCAACAGTCAGCAGGAGTTATCACCAAATTCTCCTAACATTTAAACGATAATTCCTGTGAAGATGGCAAAAATAAATAAAATTCATCTACACCATTAGCTAGTTAACATTATTTTTTNCCAAAATCTTATGTCATACCCAGTATAGGGCATCCCCAAAATAATAAGAACCAATGGTTATAGTTTTTCATTGAAATTGTATAATATTTATAATTTGATATAATGACTGGAAAATAATTTTCACGCTCTATTGTATTCTAGATTTTTGTTTATGTAAGTTATGTTTAAAATACAAATATATATATATATATAATATGTTTTCTGTTCAGTGCACTAATACTTGGCCAGTGCACGTACACAAGACGGAATCCTGTGACTATGATAAAGCAATATATTAAGACGTTTAAATTTTGTACTGTTTTGCATTAATAAACTAATAATATTCTAATTAAACAGTAGATTTATTATAGAAAATGGTCAAATAATGAAATCATGATCATTCAACTTCATTGAGTCGAAATTGGATTTAAGAAATTGTACAAATTATTGGGATTTTTTGTTCATCATATAAATTATATAATTCGTACAATAATATGTCCCGGTATATTATATAATTCGTACAATAATATGTCCCGGTATATTATATAATTCGTACAATAATATTTCCCGGTATATTATATAATTCGTACAATAATATGTCCCGGTATATTATATAATTCGTACAATAATATGTCCCGGTATATTATATAATTCGTACAATAATATGTCACGGTATATTATATAATTCGTACAATAATATGTCCCGGTATATTATATGTTATTCCGGTCTTAGACAGGGTATATAATGTCACATTCACGGATTATGAGCCGAAGGCGAATGGAATATAAATCATAAGCCGTGAATGTGACATTATATACCGTGTCTATGACCGGAATAACTATTATATTATAGCTCACATCTTCATATTTAAAGAAGAAAAGAAAAAAAAACAAAAAAACAAAACAAAACAAAACAAAACAAAAACAAAAAACGATGCTAGTGCCGTATGGAAACGCCAAACTAATTTGGAATTTTCGATACATAAATTTTTATCGAAGAGAAAGAGAAAAATTTTGCATGACTTTTATGCTTTGTAATTCAAATTAAATATCAGTTAAAACCAGAACTTGGTTTTCTATAATCCTAAAATTGTAATGTCTTAACGATATACCGTTTCTAAAATACTTCATTCTTTCGACTTGTGACGTTATAGATTTCTATATATTATACTTTATGCAAATTTCTAGACTATTGATACAATGCCACTGGTCGATTAGAAAATGGTATTTTTCACTAATTTTACGAAGCTCCACCTTCGTATCAATAGCACATCCTGTAGCTCCTCCTCCTTCTAGCAACGGGTGGTATTCTGTGTTGGCAACGGGTGTTATTGCAATACCACCCTCCGGACCGGAAACAGTCCATTCCGTCAAAGTTTTTAATTTAGTTTTACAAATAAATAAACAAACAGACGACAGTACGCTCTTCTACTTCTACTTCTACCAGAATGCGGCCACCATCAATTCATTGATTATTCTGCCACTTTTTGGATGCGCATGCAAATATATACATTGAGTTTGAATTTTTTGAAGTGCTTTACATATATATACAGTGAAGATAAAAACATCTTAGAGTGGTTTAGAATAGTTCCTGAAGGTGAGCCTGGAAGGTTTCAAGGCTTCCGATGGTGACGCAGTTGTCCGGTAGTGCATTCCAGTCTTTGATGGTTCTAGGAAAATAGGATTCTTTTCTTATTTCTGTTCTGCAAGATGGTATTTGGTAAGCTTTTGTGTTGTTATTTCTGGATATTCTGTCTGGTGGAATTAGACGATCCTCTGTATTTACAAGTACCAATCCTTTACCAGTTTGTACATCATTGTTAATCTCGCTATTTTCCTACGATCTTCCAGTGATTTCCAATTGAGATCTTCTACCATGGAGCTGACGGATGATGTGTTGTGATGACGATTTGTCACATATCTCGCCGCTCTTCGTTGTACCATTTCTAGCCTGTTCTTATTGTTCTGATGGTATGGATCCCAGACTGAACTAGCATATTCGACTGTAGGTCTTACCAGTGATTTGTATGCTGTTTCTTTTATCTTGCTGTTGTTTATGTTCAAGTTTCGTTTAAAAAATCCTATAGTTTTGTTAGCCTTGTTGCAGATGTTCCTTATGTGATCGTTCCATTTTAGGTCGGCACTGATAGTACACCCAAGATATTTGGCAGATTTTACAGCCTCAAGTGTATGACCATGTAGGTGGTATTCTCGCACTATTGGTTTTCTTTTGCGAGTTATAGTTAGCACATTACACTTGTCTGGGTGGAATGCCATTTTCCATTTCCCTTCCCATTTTGCTAGTTTGTCCAGATCTTCTTGCAGGTTGTCAGCATCTGTGTCTGAAGTAATTGTCAGGTACACTATGGTGTCGTCGGCAAAGAGTCTGACCCTGGAGCGAATTCCTTGTGGCATGTCGTTTATGTAGAAGAGGAATAGACTAGGGTCAAGTACAGATCCTTGTGGTACTCCTGATTCCACGTTTATGGAGTCTGATTTCTCCCCTTCTACAACGACCACTTGTTTCCTTTCTGCTAGGAAATTTTGGATCCACCTGTTGGTTTTCCCCCTTATACCGTAGTGTACCAGTTTGTGGGTTAACAGACTATGACTAACTTTGTCGAAGGCCTTAGAGAAGTCCATTATTAGACAATCTGTTTGCTTTCCTGTGTCAAGGTTTTTAGAAATGTCATCAATAAACTCTAATAGTTGCGTTTCACAGGATACTCCCCTTCTGAACCCATGCTGTAAGAGATACATGATGTTGTTTGCATCAGCGTGCTTCATTATATGACTTGTCACTAGGTGTTCCATGATCTTACAACATATGCACGTTAATGAGATTGGTCGATAATTAACTGCTTCAAATCTCTTTCCCTTCTTAAATATTGGGCTTACATTTGCATTTTTCCATATGTCTGGTAGGTCACCGGTATCATAGGACCGTTTGAAGATAGTTTTGAGAATGGGTGCTATGTCAGTTGAGAGTTCTTTTAGCACCCTTGATGTGATGCCATCTGGACCAGCAGCTTTGTATGGGTGTAAATTTGATAGTAACTTTGCTATTCCGTTTTCAGTGATGTTCAGATCTTCTATTGTAGGATATGATGTGTTGGTCATATTACATCGTTTTTGGAAATCTGTCTTTGTAAATTCTGATTTCTCTGAGAATGCTGATTGAAACTGGTTGTTTAAAATGTTGGCTTTTTCAACTGGGTCTGAGTGTAATAACCCTCCATTTTGTAGTGGTGGTATTTCATTTCCGTCAGATCTTTTATGTTTTATAAATGTCCAGAAGCGCTTCATACAATTAGGTTGTTTGTCATCATTAGGATCCGGTGTTATGATATCGCTCTTGGACATTCAGACCAGGTTAAGTGACAAAAAGAAGCGTGAAATTTCAGATTATTTGAATAATACTCTGACAAATCCCTGTGGTCAAAAGTTTGCAAAGACAACTCTGCCATCCAACACTGAGAATATGTCAAATGTGGGACGTAATGAAAAAAATTCAAGCGATATCAATACCACAGATATGTAGATTTTCTTTTTGCCGATACTGATTTACAAGCACTGTTTGACAATGATTTTGAACTGCAAAATGTACCCCTTGCAAATGTTCCAAGTAACCCCGTTCAGAGTGTGCAGTCCATGCCAGTACAATTCAACAGCCTCATGGAGGTTAATAACCGAAATGTGATGCCAGCCGTATGCAATTATAACTGTACTGTACTGTTCATTTCAATTTTTATTCAAAATGATGGCTGTGATTCAAACATTTTTATATTGTTACACTTTTACACCATTGTTACAGTTGTT
>MJUT01000439.1:140257-151233 GCA_002080005.1 Gigantidas platifrons
TTTATAAAGAGGGCAGAAAGGTTTCTTGTTGTCTAGTAGTTCACCAACAGAACAATCGCACACATCATCACCACTAACCTCTCTCTCTCTCTCTCTCTCATTCCTTTCTTCATTCTCTGATTTTGTTCAATCTACATATATTAATGTAATACATATTCATATGCATGTATGCTCTATCAAATAATGTTGTAACTTATTGTATATAGGAGAGGACTTCATAAGCTTGTTTAACTTGTGTCTTATCCTTTTTGCACATTTCAGCAAATAAAATATATTTAAATTAAACTATAAATCTTCAGAAATAAATTCTTAAAAATCCAGTTTTCAAATCAACTATTTTTTCCTAGATGTTTGTTAATATATGATATATACGAACTCTGACAATTAATTTCAAAATTTTTGGTCCATTATTAAAAAAGTTGCCCATTAGGTCTGTATGTTAATTATATTTACTATAGTGTAAAAATCTGGATGGAATGAGTACAAATAACAGACTGTACCATGTGACATAGGACATTTAAATATTAAAGTACATCAATAACAATTGACTATCACCTATGGTCAGTTAATGTGTAGCCTTTTGATATTTAAATGGGTATGTCGTATGGTAAGTATAGGTTATTCAATACCTGGTCATAGTATATGAAAAAGAATGCCTAATACTAATCACCAGGTATTGTATAATCAATTTAGCCCATACTTTCTCTGTCGAGTGTCATGATTATCAATTATTACTAATTTAGGCAGTCTAAGCCAGATTAGATTGAATGAGTATCAGCTCAAAAGCATTTCCTTTAATTACAACATATGTGGTATATGAAAAATATTCAATAACACAAGACAAAGAAAGTATGGGCTAAAACAAAATATACATTGAAAGCATATGTCTATTATCTTGTTCTCGTGGCTTGGCTATTACACTATTTGTACTCACTCCATCCAGATTTTTACACTTTAGAAAATATAATTAACATAGAGACCTAATGGGTAACTTTTTAGCTCATCTGGCCCAAAGGACCATGTGAGCTTTTGTCATCACTTTGTGTCCGTCGTCGTCGTCCTTGTCTGTAAACATTCCATATTTTCATCTTCTTCTCTGAAACCACTGAACAGATTTGGACCAAACTTTGCAGAAATGTTCATTGGGAGGTCCTCTACCAGATTTGTTATTTTGGTGCAGATCGGAAATCCAACACGGCTGACAGGGCCAATAATGTGTTCTGATTGGTTGAAACTTTGAAAATCTTCTTGTCAGAAACTACTCAGCCGATGGAATTGTAACATTATAGAAATGATGACTGGGTGGTCCTCTACCAAGTTTGTAATTATTGTGCCGATCGCATATCCAAGATGGCCGCCTTGACTCGACTTAGTTTTAACATAGGACCCAATGGAAAAAATGTTTAAAATTTGTCTCCTCTGAAACCAGTATGTCGATTTAAAGCAAACATGGCATGAATGGTCCTTAGGTGGTCAACTTTCAAAATTATGTCCTGTGACCCCGACCTCCATCCAAGATGGCCGCCATCAACGGACATAGTTTTAACATAGAACCCTATGGGAAATATGTTTAAAAATCTTCTCCTCTGAAACCAGTAAGCCAATTTAAAGCAAACATGGCATGAATGGTCCATAAGTGGTCAATTTTCAAAATTGTGTCCGGTGACCCTAACCTCCATCCAAGATGGCCGCCTTCAGCGGACATAGTTTTAACATAGGACCCTATGGGAGATATGTTTAAAAATCTTTCCCTCTGAAACCAGTACGCCAATTTAAAGCAAACATGGAATTGATGGTCAAGTGGTCAATTTTCAAAATTGTGTCCGGTGACCCCGACCTCCATCCAAGATGGCCGCCTTCAGCGGACATGGTTTTAGCATAGGACCCTATGGGAAATATGTTTAAAAATCTTCTCCTCTGAAACCAGTAAGCCAATTTAAATCAAACATGGCATGGATGGTCCTTAAGTGGTCAATTTTCAAAATTGTGTAAGGTGACCCCGACCTCCATCCAAGATGGCCACCTTCAGCGGACATAACTTTAGCATAGGACCCTATGGGAAATATGTTTAAAAATCTTCTCCTCTGAAACCAGTAGACCAATTTAAAGCAAACATGGCATGGGTGGTCCTTAAGTGGTCAATTTTGAAAATTGTGTCCGGTGACCCTGACCTCCATACAAGATGGACGCCTTCAGCGGAAACAGTTTTAACATAGGACCCTATGGGAAAAATGTTTTAAAATCTTCTCCTCTGAAACCAGTAACCCAATATAGCAAACATGCCATCGATGGTCCTTAGGTGGTTAACTTCCAAAATTGTGTTCAGTGAGTCAAATCTCAGTCCAAAATGGCCGCCGTCAGCGGACATAGTTTCTCTATGGGAAAATTGTTTAAAAGTCTTCTCCTCTGAAACCAGTCAACCAATTCAAAGCAAACATAGCATGGATGGTCCTTGGGTAGTATACTTTCAAAATTGTGTCCGGTGACCACGACCTCCATCCAAGATGGCTGCCATGAGCAGACATAGTTTTAACATAGAACCATATGGGATTTGAATAGTAACTTAGAGGTATTCGGCATGCAGACATTCTTAAGAGGACTTATTTATGTCAGGTGAGCGATACAGGCTCACCTGAGCCTTTAGTTTAATAATGGACCAAAAATTTTGAAATTAATTGTCAGAGTTCGTATATACAATATTAATAAACATTTAGAAAAAAAAATTGTTGATTTGAAAACTGGATTTTTAAGAATTTATTTATGAAGATTTATAGAAGTCAAACGGGTAATAAACGAGCATGTAGTTACGAGTAGTATTCCACAGTATAAAATGTACTGATTATCCTAAATAAAAGGAGGTTCTTTGAAGTGACAGTACAGAGGTTTGGGAGGTTATATATATGTGTGTGTGGTAGTGAGCTCGAGGGTGTATTGTACTAGCTGTCAAATCTATTCCCTAAGTAAACTTGTAAAAACACAATTTTACAGACAAACCTATGTCAATATGTTAAAGAATACAATGATGAAAAGACAAAACATATTTACAATAAATCATCCTATGTCATTTGTTGTGGTCCATAGTTCTCATATCAACCGAGGGAAAGCCATTATTGTATAGAACAGTTCATACTTATTCCAGGGGACTCTTTTAAGCTTACGTGTGGCCATTATTACAGTAGACCTGTAGTACATGTATTTCAAAACAAGTGTAAGACGAGAGATGTTTTCATTCATGTATACGTCAATAAAGATATTCATTTCTGTATATAAATTCAGAATTATTAGATGTATTCTCATTAAAAACAGAATATACCTACAGAAACATTATCGATTGATATAAACTGATTTCCTTCGGGTTGTAATTAATTAAGAAAGTCAACCGGAAGATCTTTGGATGCATCATAAATAAGCTAGCATATTCAGACCTTGATGAAGAGAATTACAAATAGACACAATATGTCTCCAAAACTTTTTCTTTATCTTTTTTTTCTTTTTTTGTATTGTCTTAATATGTCTTCAAATTACATTTAATTATTACAAATCATATATGTATTTTATGTTCTTTAATTTGTAAATGATTATTCTGCCCAGTACTGGGCTCCATGATTGGAAAATAAAATATCTTGTATCTTGTATCTTGATATCAGGGACTATTTCAATTAATATGTAAATTTATTACAGTAGGCGAGCAAATTACAAAAGTATTTTTACTATTTGATGTATGAACTAGAAACAATGTTAAAAATACGATCTTAACTCCTTGTCTTTATTCTAACGTTGTTAGATCTTAACTCCTTGTCTTTATTCTAACGTTGTTAGATCTTAACTCCTTGTCTTTATTCTAACGTTGCTAGATCTTAACTCCTTGTCTTTATTCTAACGTTGTTAGATCTTAACTCCTTGTCTTTATTCTAACGTTGTTAGATCTTAACTCCTTGTCTTTATTCTAACGTTGTTAGATCTTAACTCCTTGTCTTTATTCTGACGTTGCTAGATCTTAACTCCTTGTCTTTATTCTAACATTGTTAGATCTTAACTCCTTGTCTTTATTCTAACGTTGTTAGATCTTAACTCCTTGTCTTTATTCTAACGTTGTTAGATCTTAACTCCTTGTCTTTATTCTAACGTTGCTAGATCTTAACTCCTTGTCTTTATTCTAACGTTGTTAGATCTTAACTCCTTGTCTTTATTCTAACGTTGCTAGATCTTAACTCCTTGTTTTTATTCTAACGTTGCTAGATATCCATTGATTGATACATTGTTGTTTAACGCCATCTTTAGAAATGTTAATGAGCTATCTCATGGTGGGTATATTTCCATTACTACAAAAATCTATCCAGCTGTTTATATGATCGTTATTTTGTATTTGTCACATGCTGTTCAAGTAATAATGACAATAATATTACGACAAATTGGCCCATGTTTTTTTTGTTAACAATATCTAGACAGTTTGCTTCTAGCTAGTAGTCCTAATTAGTAATTGAATATGTATATTTATATTTCATTTCATTTTTAGGGCCATGTGAACTATTGCCATCACTTGGCGTCCGTCGTCGTCTTCCGTCGTAAACTTTTTCAAAGATCTTCTCCTCTGAAACTACACGACCAATTGGAACCAAACTTGGTCTGAATCATCACTAGGGTATCTAGTCTCAAAATTGTGTCCGGTGATGCCGTTCACCAATCAACATGGCCACTGTTACTAAAAATAGAACATATGGTAAAATAGCAGGTTTTGGGGGTAACAACTCAAAAAACGTTAATAATATCAGAAATCTGACAGGGTAAACAAATTATCAGCACAGCAAGATCTAACTACACTGCAATTTTGAAGAAAATCTGATTACCCATCTTGGAGTTATTGCCCTTTTTTCATCAAATTTTCAAAATTTTACTATTTTTCGTCTTATATTTCGATAAGTATAAGATATAGAGGTTAAGTTTAATTGCAAACATGTTCAGCATGTCAAGATCTACCTACCCTGCAATTTTGAAGTAAATCACATTACCCATTTTGGAGTTATTGCCCTTGTTTCATCAAATGTTCTAAATTTTAATACTTTCATCTTATATCTCAAAAACTATTAGAGATAGAGGGAAAGTTTAAACTGCAAAAATGTTCAGCATGTCAAGATCTACAAAAAAAGTTCCACAGTTGAAAATGTCCGACAACTGTGTGAAGAGTTATTCCTCTTGAAATGCATTTTTTTGTTGACTTTCACTGCTTTTGGATACTCAAATGATCAAAGGGAAGCAACTCTATTACAAAATGTGAAGTAGCAAAATCAAATTTTGAGAATCATTGACATACATGTTTTTTTACAGCAATGTTGATAACTTACATTATAGGGGAAATCCCTGGCAAAAATTTTTTGGAGAGGGGGTCTGCAATGATGAGGGCTACATTTGTTATTTTTTTACCGAAGTTATCAAGTTTTATTGACTGATGTGGTTATTATACCCAGGTGAGCCATGCAGGCTCCTGGGAGCTTCTGTATAGTTACATGTATTACTATTTAATGTTAAATAATTGATTCTGACAAATTGATGTGTATGACTAATGGATATAAAATCTGTTAGAAGTATCAGTTACGAAAAGATGGTTTATGGTGTTTAACGCCACTCTCAACAATATTTCAGCATGGCGGTCAGTTTTGTTGATGGAGGAAATCGGAAAAAACCACCGACCTGCCGCAAGTCACTGACAAACTTTATCACATAATGTTGTATCGAGTACACCTCACCTGAATGGGATTGTAACTCACAACGTTTTTGGTGATAGGTACTGATTGCATAGTTGGTAGTTGTAAACCCAACTACCATACGATCAAGACGGCCCTTGTTAGGAAAAGAAATCACTCAAACTATTTGCAGGGTGCATGAATGACGTTAAAAGCCTTTTCTGTTATAGGAGTCTATGAAGTTGATGGGGATGAGTGCCTCGATGTACTGGTTGTCATGGTTTATCTTTTCTCTAGTATATATGTTCATCACCTGCTTGTTGTTCACCATGTTTTTTGCCATAAAACTTGGAGGAGTTGCTGTATTTACCTACTCTCATCTGACCTTAGTATTCGTGTTCTTCTTGTTCTATGGCGTGTCAATGATAGCTTTCTCATTCATGATCAGCACATTCTTCAACAAAGGTATGTATAAATGTAAAATATGCAAGATGACTGATGCAGACTAAGCTAGTCTATGATATAGGACTATAAAAATATTAGACACATTTGGATGTCAAAAACTACATAATGACCTTATGAAAACAAAAAACAAAAACAAAAATATGCCTGGGTGGCTAGTGTTTAATGACATCATACACATAATCCCATTTGGGAACCAAGAAAAATGCCTATATTATATCCTTCAATATTTTTTTCAGTTTATTTTTAATGTTAATCTAAATCCAATGACATTCATGTGGTATATAAGAAATGCTAATCTAGAACTACACACCAAATAATAGTAGGATTCAAAGCCAGATAAACATTACAATATTCTACTCCTTTTGTGATGGATTAAGATGTACAACTGTACTGTACTTGTGAAGGAACTGTTTACCTCCCTAAATAAGGACTAAAATTACCATATAGATTCAAGTTGGTAATATTTCCAACCAAGCCTGATCCCAAATACAAAGGAAGGTATAAAGAGGTCCAGTCTTAAGCCAATTGGACCAATTGCTCTCAAATGGGTCTGCGCTTAAGAGGTCCTGCGCTGGAGTTAACTACTGTCGGCTGTTCAAGTGCACACAACAACATACTACAGGTTTTACAGTGAACAATTGGGGGGAGGGAGCCCTGTAAAGAGATAATATATAAGGTAAAACTGTATATTATATTGACATTTAAGAAAATATTTATTTACCATTGATATATTTATTTACGATTGATATATTTATTTACTACCATTGATATATTTTATAAAAAAGTTGAAGGTGATGTAATTTTCTAAAAATTGTGTTTGGGTTGAAAATACAGTCAAAATGGGAAGTAACTCTACTAATATATTGATTATCCTGAAATCTTTTGAGATAGAGTTGCTTCCCATTTCTTATTGCACTCCTACCATTTTTTCACCCAAAACTTATATATTCAACTTTTTTTTAAAGAAAATTAAAAGAAAGAAAATGTGAAATGTCAACATAATAGCAGTTTTTTTTACATCACAGTCAAATCTTATATTCATACATTTCTTGTGTAATTTAATTATGGTTTAATCAAATGATTTGTATAGCAATTACAGACTGGAGTATGCATGGACATCACCCAATTAATCAGCTCTGATTTAGTGCAATAGTTCACTTGAAAATGAACCCTTATGGGGCTGTGTTATGGATAGATCTGTATGCATGACATATTAGAAAAGGGGAAGCTTATGAAGATCTTATTTGAATTAGATCGAGGATAAAATATAATTCATTTTCTTAATTTGTAAAATGTTTGGTTCATATCTTGCCCCTGATTACCTAGTGATGTCTTGGACAACGCAAACTCCTGCTAGAGTGAAATATATTCAGAAGATAGGCATTTAGATCAAATAGAAAACAGACTTTATATGGACAATATATAAAATTAACATAAATTAGAAATTCACAGGATATTGTAGTCTCTTCAGTTTAACATATCAATAACAAATTATCTCCATCCCTTCTGGACATAAAATATTAAGTGTACAAGAATATTACTCAGATTAACTGGACAGAGAAACAAGTTTACAATACCAATGAAAACCAAAGATTGAACTATACACAAACTCACACACAAAAAACTGGGAATTACATTTATACTGCAAAATATTTAACTTTTGTGGGTAGAAATTTCAAGTTCCCTAAAAACATACCGAAAAAACTTGTGGTATGCACAGATGACAGAATACTGAACAGTCGTCTAAAACTTGATATATAATATAAATTCCAGAAAATATATTTAATTTGAAAGATTTGATCTCAAATAAACCATGTTTCATTTAATTCATTTTTTTTAATTATGGTATGCATGCATAAGTAACAAGCTATTTACATTTTTCAGCAAGTGTAGCTGCACCAGCTGCAGGAATTCTGTTCTTCCTGACATATTTTCCGTATTTTTTCCTAAGTAATGACGAAATTTTTAGTGAAATGACTTCGATACAGAAAGGTGCCGCATGTATTCTCAACAACGTAGGAATGGCCTTTGGTGTCAAATTAATTGCCCAATATGAAGGAACAGGTAATAAAATATATTACTTTAAAATCCTAAAAGGCCATGATAAAGAAATCTATTATAATATTATAGGACTAATAGGTCGTTACATATGTCCTTATTATAGATCAGGGATACATTGTATCTGCCACAAATGTGAGAAATTCTTTGTTTCTTGAGTGGAACACAGCAGAACGAAAGTAAAAGACATTGAATTTCTCAAATGAGTGAAAGATATCCAGATCATAAAATGTATTGTAATAGAACCTATTTCTTGTGTAAAATATTATGACGACAAAACTCCACAGACTAAATGCTTGAAGGTAAAGCTTTGTTTGGGATGATATCAATTGTGACGTCACATCATTCATCATGTTTAGTATTGTTACAACTGTGACCTGAGTAAATTGGTATGTTTGACATTTACCCATGCGAGATAGCTTCACATGACTGTGTCTCCCACAGGAAAGCCCTGTTTACATTATGTCCTTGATATTTCAGTTGTTTTCAATTAAAAAAAGATTGGACAGAAAATTGTTCCATGTACTGATAAACTGCGCTAAGTGATTTACAAATGTACCTGATCTGATGTTGCTGGATTGCCTTGAAATCTAATGGGAAGTCATGGCGTACAAACACACTTTAGTCTCTTCTGCTTCCACATACAGAAGTTTGACTGTATATGCATTTCGGTCATATTTAATCATAGTATTATGTTATGGTATATTTGTTTCAGGTGCTGGGCTACAGTGGAATAACTTTACTGAATCCCCTACAGTTGATGGAAACTTCTCCATGCTTGCAGTAATTTTACTACTGATTCTAGATACGTTTATATACATGGTAATAGCATGGTATGTCGATGCCGTCCACCCAGGAGATTTTGGAGTTCCACAACCATTTTATTTTCCATTTACAGTAAGTTTACTTATTTATGAAATAGTCAAACCTGCCAATGAGGTCACCTCTATTAAGCAGTCACTGTATTAAAAGGTCACCTTTTTCTTGCCTGTCATAGAAAATTTCATATGCATTAAGCCTCTTTTAAGAGGTCACCTGTCTTAAAAGGCCACTTTTTTGTCCCAAAGGTGACCTCTTAATACAGGTTGACTGTATAAAAGTAATGCAATCATCAAATCTTGTCACTAGATGCTAGGTAAAGTGTTTAAAATACAGAAAGTCTTTATTGTTGAATAATTCCAGTTTTTAGTTAACATATAAATACTACTAGTAATATTTATTAGAGCCATATATTTTTGCCTGTCCCTAGCTTGGGATCCTGATTTCCATAGGGGTAAGACATGGTCTGTTTTGTGTTCAATGTTTTGAGGTGAGACTTGGTTGTTTGATTTGATTTGGTTGAGTTGAATGAAGACTATCACTGTTTCAACTTTCTTATAATGATATACCTTGAAGACGACAGCAGCCTACAAGAAATTACATTGCTAATACAGCAATATAGCTACATGAATTCCCTAATCATGTCTGAATTTGTCAGTTATACCAGGCAATCTGGAGGGTTGGTTTGGTTTATGGTGCTTAACACCACTTTCAACAATATTTCAGTTACATATATTTTTTTTTGTATATCGTTACGGTCAGTTTTATTGGTGGATGAAACCGGAGTACCCTGAGAAAACCACCAACCTGTCACAAGTCACTGACAAACTTTATAACATAATGTTGTATTGAGTACACCTCACCATGAATGGGGTTCGAACTCACAACTTTAATGGTTATAGGCACTGATTGCACAGGTAGTTGTAAATCCAACTACCATACGATCACGACAATGACCGTCCCCCAATCTTGAAGGTAATATAAATAACAGCCTATTAATACTACACATTGATGTTGTGAATTCCTAAAGTAAGTATACTGCTTCACTCATGTAATGGATAGAGTTCTCATCTCGCAATCAAAATTGTGTGTCAAACCAATGACTATAAACTCTTACATATTTTTCTTTCATTAAATTTCTTTCACAGAAAACTTATTGGTGTGGCAGTGACACAAAAGAAAACTTTGATGACATCCGTGCAGCGAAGACATCAAATCCAAAATACTTTGAAAGAGAACCGTCTGGTCTAAAAGTAGGAGTTAGCATACAAAATCTGAGAAAGGTACATTGTTATAGGTTTATGGTGTTTAATGCCACTTTCAACACTATTTCAGTTATATCGTGGTCATTGTTTTATAATACTAGTAGTACACATATTTAAATTTAGTTATATAATAGACAAAGCAGGTGAGTCAACTAAACTGGACCCCTATATTCAGGTCAATAACAACTAAACTGGACCCCTATATTCAGGTCAATAGCAACTAAACTGGACCCCTATATTCAGATGTGGGTAATATTTACTAACCATATACTTATAAGATCTCATTTACAGAAATATTGAAAATTAGTGGCTATCATATGTCAGTATAATCTCAACAAACTTTGCATGTACAAGATGCAAAAATCTCATTTTCAACCATTAAAAATGTGAGGAAAAAACCCAAACAAATTTCATTGCTTCTTCCAGACAAATAGATATACTTCAATAGATTGGCAGAATCTAAGCAATAGGATTTCATTCAATGATTAGAATATATACTTAATTATGCCACTGCCTCTAGGCATCAGGGACATTCAGTTTTACCCATATCTGTCCATATGTATGTCCTCTAGGCGTCAGGGGCATTCAGTTTTACCCATATCTGTCCATATGTTTGTCCTCTAGGCGTCAGGGGCATTCAGTTTTACCCATATCTGTCTATATGTTTGTCCTCTAGGCGTCAGGGGCA
>MJUT01000448.1:0-11902 GCA_002080005.1 Gigantidas platifrons
CCCATTTCTATAGTCCCCTTCGACGAAGCGTCGGGGGACAATTACCTATTAGTTATTCCACTGGATGTTAATGTTGTGTAGTATCATATCAAGCACATACATTTGTCACAATGCACATATTTCTGTGAAGGCTACTGAATACATCATAGAAAACAATGAGGGCATCGATATATAGGAGGTCAATACAAAGATACACCTATGTTGTATCTAAGGTTACATGATGGGTGTCGCTAGCATACAGATCCTGGATCATATCAGTTTACAATAAGCACTAAACGCAAACGAACGAAAAACGCAAACGAAACGAACGAAAAATGAACGAACGCTTCACACGAACGATATGAAAAATGCACGATACACGTAACGAACGCATGATACACGAACGAATGAACGAAATGTTATTATTTGAATAACTTTTGTGCAAATTGATGTGATTAACTAATCTTATATTTTATACGCAATTGATATATATAAATGATAAATTAATCGGTAAAGTAATAGGATAATACAATTTATATTAAATATTTTATATTATCAATGTGTTTAATAATTATATTTATGATTAAATTTTAAAGTTCATATATTTGACTTCCAAATATGACTTTATATTTATATGATTATATAATTATACAGAATTTATATTTATATAATTATTCGGATTCTGCATTGACAACCAGACATAGGTGTATCAGTTATTTTCCTGGTCAAGCTGTCCGAGAGGTGTGTGGCTTCAAAAGGTCATATAATTGTTAATTAGAATGAAATTAAGAGTTGACATTTCACACCTGCAGTGCATGTATTTCCCAGGTGAAACTAACAGAGGCGTTTTTGTTTACATGCATGTAGATGTTACACATGTAGATGATTTCTTGTTTATTTGTCCGTAGAGTAAATTATAGAAAAAATGCATTTATTAAATATGTTTTCTCTTAAAACAATTAATAAAATAATCCAGTCTGGTAACATCGCACACCCTCTAACTTTGCGCATATGCCCGTTTGAATGCTTCCAATGGGAATATATTTTAATTGTGTTTATGAATTGTTAATGCACAATTTATTTTGTTTTTAACTCGAAAAAAATTGGAATGTGTACATAAACTTCCGTATTTCGTTTCGTGCGTTTGTCTAATTAAACTGACAAACGAAACACGAAACGAACGATACACAAAACGAACGAACAAAATGCAAGCGAACGGAAAACGAAAAACGAACGAACGATACACGCAAACAAAACAAACAAAAAACGCAAACGATACGAAATATCTGTTAACTTAAGCGATCCAGGATCTGTAGGAGGAACTGCTTACCCTTCTGGAGAATCTGAGTTCACCTACGGTTATTAGTGGGGTTCATGTTACTTGATCTTTTGTTATCTATGCAGTATTTTCATATTGTTGTTTCTCCTTTTCCTTTTAGCCATTGTGTTGTATGTACTTATTTGATTTACGGATTCTGAATAACCCTTTGATATCTTAAGCCTCTTCATATAACGTTCCATGATCTTCTATCTTCTTGAAAGGGATAGCACAACGATATAATTTCTTTATTTTGATTTTAAACTTTAAAATAACGCAATTAGTTGTTGTTTTCGTGTTGGTCAATCTTTAGTTTTCTGCGTAGTAGTTGTAGATCATTGTTTGTCCTTTCACCCTTTTTCTTTGGCCCTTGTATTGTATGTCCTCTGATTAAGGACTTCTAATCAACCTTTTGTTATCTTCAAACTTTTATTGTCATGGATCAATGAGTGATATTAAAATGCTAGTAGTTATTTATTGTCGAATGGTATATCTATGAGACTGGATTATTGCGGTCGCATAGGTATATCATGTATTCAATGTGATTTGAACTACAAACGTAACAGTTATAATATGGTTGTACGATACAAACTCATAGACACATCTTCAATATATTTCTCTCTTGGGTTATTTAATCAAAATTTGATGTTTTTGGATTCGCTTTACAGTAGAGCTGTCTAAACTGAACCATGAATAAACTGAAACCGTGGATATACCGAACATTAAACAAAGTCCCAGTGTAGGAAATGTTTGTTAATTTAACCTGTATAAATCAAACACCTGTCTATTACGAACACAAAAGTTTTGACAGGTGTCACTGTATTTGTTATTCTTGTGAGAGAGTTGAAAGTGGCACTAAACACCATAAACCCACCACTTGTGAGAGATCAACATGTAGAAACATTCTGTATATGAGAATTCAATAAAAATGTGAAAACAATTAAATTAAATACTATAGCCAACCACAACAAAATAAATCTAAAACCCAAAATTCTGAAATACATGGATCATGGTGGTTAAGATTGCCAACTTTTGGCTCCAAATGTAACATCACTGACAAGAATCCAATTCCCAACATCCACCTCATTTGTAAACGTTTCCAAACACCTATCAAAAGCCAGTGGTTCCATCTGTATGTCTGAAATTTGCTCTCAAAATAAGTATATTATTCATGATATAGCTGACGAGCCTGACATGACTGTTAGTCATGATATAGCTGACGAAATACTGAAAGGGACGATATTTATATTTACCAGTACAATCTATGCCTGAGATTTTGCTTCCTGTTCGAATCAGGGTGTACGCGATACAGCTTCATGTGACAAAGTTGCTAAATACCTTCAGTCGGCAGTTTTCCCTTGGAACTCCGATTTCCTCAACAAACAGAACTGAACACCACAATATTACTGTAATATTATCATAAGTGGTGTTACACATCAATTATCAGAATTTAAAAAAACAAGCGAAACAAAAACACAAAATGCAGTTCTGGTACAATGCAGGTATCATCACGAACATAATCACATAAAAAAATTACACCTTCTGGCCATGATACCACTAGAAAGAATTGTTGCCTGGCTTTAAACAATAATTATAATAAGCTTAAATATCATTGATTTTTACCTTAAAAGAGAATATGTTATTCGACTATTTTCGCTGTTAGGTTTATCGCTGTCAGTAGCCGTTAGAGTTGTTACAATATTCGAACAGTTCTTGTTCTCCTCGAATTCGACCATTATTCGATCTGAGCTAAAGAATGGAGCGTTATCGTTGATGTCGTTGACAGATATCGTTACTGTTACAGAAGAAGATAATATATTGTCTCCATTATCGCGGGCGTAAACAATTGGTTTATGGGTAGGATTCATCTCACGATCAAGGTTTCTAGAAATGGTTATCTCCCCTGTTGCTTGGTTAATTCTAAAGTATCCACCATCACTGTGTATTTGGTAGGTAATTTTACCGTTTTTGCCAATATCACTATCGTTAGCAGATATAGTACCAACACTTTTTCCAATTTGGCTGTTTTCACCTACTGCAAAGCTGTAACACAAACAAATCTCATTTTTATTTACATTTCCTTGATGCCATTTTTATTAACTGTAGATTCAACAGTATACAGACAGGGCCGTGGTGGCTGTGATTGTATGGTAGTTGGATTTCAAACTACCTGTGCAATCTGTGCCTATCACCATTAACGAGTTCGAATCCTGCTGAAGCAATGTGTACTCGATACAACATTATATGATATAGTTTGTCAGTGACTTGCGCCATGTCAGTGGTTTTCTCTAGGTACTCCGGTTTCCTCCACCAATAAAACTGACGACTACGATATAACTGAAATATTATTGAAAGTGGCGTTAAACTCCATAACCCTAATCCCTCTATTTACATTTCCTTGATGTCATTATTACAAACTGTAGATTCCGTTGACAGTATATATTTATATATATATTTGTCCTTTAAAATGTGTAGAATGATTTATATATAGTAGAAGAATTCATCGGGAACTACAAAGACAATATACATACATTATTATTAGTTCGAACTTTAGAAACAGATAGAAAGCAATGTGAAAAAGCCCCAAAACAACTGTTAAATTGTCTAAAAAGAGTTCAAACAAACATCGTTCTAATCGTTTTTGATGATGTCCTCTGTGACATCTGTCCTTACTTATACTGTTACCGTTTCTTACCGTTTCTTACCGTCGCTCAAGATGAATCAGGCACCAGAAAATCTTATATATGAGTCAGTGACCTAACATTGTGAAACATTATCAAGTCAATGCAATTTGACTGTTCAAGATGAAAAAAGGGGGGTATGTAGAATATCAATTGCTGGGTTGATTAATAATGATGGCCAACAATTAGGTACGACATCTGAACAAATAAACAAATAATAACTACCTGTACATAAATGTTAAACTTGATGTGCTGTATGTTTTGAAAATTTGTAAACAACATCCATATGATAAGGATGATGGTTTATGGTGTTTAACGCCACTTTCAACAATATTTCAGCTATATCGTGGCAGTCAGTTTTATTGGTGGAGGAAACCAGAGTACCCGGAAAAAAAGACTGACCTGCGGCAAGTCACTGACAAACTTTATAACATAATGTTTTATCGAGTTCGTCGTGTTAGGCACTGATTGCACAGGTAGTTATAAATGCAACTACCATACTATCACGACCACGAGGGACCCGTCATATGATAAGAGTACATTTGGCTACCTATTGAACCATGATAAAAAAAATACTTACTTATATGCAGTACTTGTAAAAGAAGGGGGGTTATCATTTATATCCTCAATAGTGACAACAATAACAGCCGTTGCAGAATTCACACCATCGTAAGCCTTAACATATATAGACAATGATGGAGTCGTCTCCCTGTTAATGTCTACTTTTGTTTTGATGATACCTAAAATGGAATAACACTCATTGTTCATTAAATCGTTAGTATTTGAATTATAATTACTAAACAAATTGAAGTACAGTCAAACCTGTATTAAGAGGTCACCCTTGGAACCAAGAAAAAGTGGCCTTATAAGACAGGTGACCTCTTAAAAGAGGTCCAATTCACATAAAACTTTCTATGACAGGACAAGAAAAAGGTGACCATTTAATACAGGTGACTGTATGGGCAGGTTTGACTAAATTATTGGTGATAATGCCTTGAATTGAAACAATAGCAAACTAGTGGAGATTGTGTCCATGCAATACAAAAAAATATAGAGCTGATTGCGACTGAAACGTGAAATAAATTATTAGAGATTATGACTGTACAAAGTAAAAACAAATTCTAATGCAATTATTATATAGCAAGTTCTTGAAGAGTTGCTACATTTTTGTACGTGTCGCCAGGTAAAACTACATTTGGCACAGGTAAAACTCCACTAGACAGTTGCAACTCTTCAATTACAATAAAGTTATGTCTTGAGTATGGCATAACATACAGAGTGAAATTGTGCTGATTGCAAATAAAAAAAAGGATAATACTAGTAATTTTGACTGAGAAAATTGAAATAAGATATATTGTTGCTTGAGTATAACATGAGGTAAAATAGTGGTGATTATGACTGCACGACGTGACAAACAATTACGGTAAAACTAAAATATGGGTGGTTGTGACTAAACAAGCTGAAGTTAAAATAGTTGTGGGGTGGTTGATTGATTGCATTATATTCTGTGTGATCTGTCAACTTGATTTGATGTTATATTATTTTCTTTGTGATCTGTAGACACATTTGTATGCTATATAAAAGTACCTGATAGAGAATTTATATCAAATTTGTCCTGGTGGTTTACTAAGCTGTACGATACAGTGGGATTAACATCCTTGTCAGTTGTGTCCATCGGTAAATTCATCTAAAATGAACAAAAAAAATAAATATATATATTTACACTACTATTAGAATTTCAATGATCTAAGAATGCTGTCGTGTCCGAGACCACATGGTAGCTGGATTTATGCCTCTGTCAATATAAAACTGATCTCCAGGGTATAATACAAATATTGTTAAAAGAGACATTAAATGAATGTCGTCTTAAATTTACTCATCCTTCCGCAAACGATGAACATGGTTTTAATATCACGGGTAAGTAAAATAAGTTTCATATATTAAGAGATTAGGCAATAAGCCTTTTCATTATCCATTAAGAATTGATTTTTGTGTTGTCCTATTATGTGTCGTTGCGTTCTGGATTCTGTGTTGTGATGTCCGTCTTTACCTCCAGTTGTTTCTAGGAGGGCTCATGTCTTATTTATGTTTTTTGTGTTTGTGTGCATACAGAAGTGATCAACATATAATGTGCTGTGTTTTTGTTTTGTTTTTCTTCGTCTTGTGTGACCTATGTTGCCAGTGTCTCTGGATTGTCCATTTTTGATTGCCCTTTCTGTATTCTCCATCTTATACAAATGTATTTATCAAACTATTAATAGACAGGAAAAACAATTTTTTTGCAAATTTGGTCTTAAATATTGAAATGTATGTTATCTGTTGTAAATAGATTGAACGGTTACTGTGATACTAATTAATTCGCCAAATGTGTAAAGTCGTAAAAAAAACGCTAGAGAAAACCGAAGGAGCAATCAAGAATGGACAATCCTGAGAAACTGGCAACATTGGGTACACAAGATATAGGACAAAGACAAACAAAACAAATAAACGTTAGAGAAAACCGAAGGAGCAATCAAGAATGGACATTCCTGAGAAACTGGCAACATTGGGTACACAAGACATAAGACAAAGACCAACAAAATAAAAAAAAATACAACACAGAAAACTAAAAAGATGAGCAACACAGACCCCACCATAAACCAGGGGTGAAAGATGAGCAACACAGACCCCACCATAAACCAGGGGTGAAAGATGAGCAACACATACCTCACCATAAACCAGGGGTGAAAGATGAGCAACACAGACCCCACCATAAACCAGGGGTGAAAGATGAGCAACACAGACCCCACCATAAACCAAGGGTGAACCCAAGTACTCGCAAAGGGTAAGCAGTTCCTGCTTCTTATAAGACACCTGATGTGTTACTCATATATACAACTTTCAATTTAAGATGTCTAGATTTACTTTTAACTACAAGCGAGGACTCTACTTACCCAAATTCTAAATGTTGCTAACAAAGTATCTACAGAACGATGGGTTCCTAGTGGTAAAATTGTAGTATGTGAGATCTGGTTGTTCTCATAAAAAAATCCACTCTTGCTCTAGTCTACATGATGGTGCCTAACACAATTTCCTTGTCAGATGATGTGTGTGTCTCTTAACAGTAACGCGATGGGTGTCACTAGTGGAGCAGGAACAGCGAACCCTTCAAGAGCTCCTGAGTTCAATTCCGGTTTTGAGTGGGGTTTGTATTGAACAGTCTTTAGTTTTCTGTGTATAGTTTGTAGATCATTGCTTGTCCGTTTTCTTTTGGCCAATGTGTTGTCTGTGCTTTGATTTACGGCTTCTGATTACCCTTTTGATATCTTCAAATATTTCTTCCATTAGATTTTGGGATCAACGTGAAATTTCTTTAAAGATATAAATAATTTTAATTAGACTGAAAAGTTGTTTACATATTACAACATAGGCTTAGATATCACAGCAGCACATCAAAGATTGTGACATTCCTATTTAAATTAACAAAGATTTTCTAAATGTTACCTTTATTTAAAGTTTGGTCTATACAATACAGGTTAAATAAACAAAGATTTTCTAAATGTTACCTTTATTTAACGTTTGGTCTATACAATACAGGTTAAATTAACAAAGATTTTCTAAATGTTACCTTTATTTAAAGTTTGGTCTATACAATACAGGTTAAATTAACAAAGATTTTCTAAATGCTACCTTTATTTAAAATTTGGTCTATACAATACAGGTTAAATTAACAAAGATTTTCTAAATGCTACCTTTATTTAAAGTTTGGTCTATACAATGCAGGTTAAATTAACAAAGATTTTCTAAATGTTACCTTTGTTTAAAGTTTGTTCTATACAATACAGGTTAAATTAACAAAGATTTTCTAAATGTTACCTTTATTTAAAGTTTGGTCTATACAATACAGGTTAAATTAACAAAGATTTTCTAAATGTTACCTTTATTCAAAGTTTGGTCTATACAATACAGGTTTAAATAAGAAAGATTTTCTAAATGTTACCTTTATTGAAAGTTTGGTCTATGCAACACAGGTTAAATTAACAAAGATTTTCTAAATGTTACCTTTATTTAAAGTTTGGTCTATACAATACAGGTTAAATTAACAAAGATTTTCTAAATGTTACCTTTATTTAAAGTTTGGTCTATACAGGTTTAGTTAGTGTTTCGTTTCGATTCTTGTCTTACTTTACAGAATTCGTTCTTTTTTTCATTTGATATTGTTTTCTTACTTTATAGATTTCGTTTCTTTTCGTTATATTTTGTTTTCTTACTTTACAGATTTCGTTTCATTTCGTTGGATTTGGTTTTCTTACTTTACAGATTTCGTTTCATTTCGTTGGATTTGGTTTTTCTTACTTTACAGATTTCGTTGGATTTTGTTTTCGTTTCGTTTCTTTTTGTTTCTCAGTTTACCGGTACCCTGTTTCATTGTATTTTATTTCCATGATAAATTGAAAACAAGACAGATGGAATATTTTTTTCTTCTAACCTTTAATTGTTCTCCACTTGATTCTTCTACAACTGTTGCTGTATATGGCGTATTTATGAAAACTGGTGGTTCGTCGTTGACATCAATCACATTGACAGTTATCTCCCCTATGATCTGTAATTAGTATTATCCAGTACAACTAACACAATGTAGATAAGTCTTAATTCCAAACCTATTGTGATACATAATTTGATAAAAGGACCACAGAATACTTAAATTATCAAATTATTGTCAATTTATATACATAAATTAACATGATGCGCATATCAAGTGATATCACTTGTCAGTATTTTGCAAATAAAAAATGAAATGGTGCAAGATAATTGTATGTAAGGGAATGCACAATTAACTAATTTGTGGGGAGGGGACATTGTATTCGTAGCCAGAAATGAGGTACAATTTGCTAATTTACATATCTACATTGTAAGGTGGCAACTCTGCGACATAGGCAATTTTCATATGATCTACATAGAAGATATCATTCATAATTGCATGTGTAACAGTAGAGCATGTTTTACCTCCGAAAAATGCAATGTCCGCAATGGGATTCGATCACCACTCGCATTGTAAGCCACCGCTCTACCAACTGAGCTAAAGGAGATCTCCACTTAGCACAATTAGCAGAGGTGGCTATGAACCTACTACGGTTCCTATAACCTTAGGTAGGGGAGCGTTCCCGTTACACATGCATGTCATTTTCTGAAATTGCAAATGACACATAGAAAAACCTTATATTTCTAGCTTCTAAACTCCAGGTTCCCACATAAAATATAATATGTCATTTTTGCCAGCTCGTGACTTCAACGAAATGGCTATAATCGTGATTTGAATTTTGACAGCAGAAAAACTTGGTGGAAATCAACAATAACTTTTAATCATCGAATCGTTGACGGACACATTGAATTTCCGTAGTGTGTGCTATTATTTGACAAATCTGATAGAAACTGCAGTCACGTGATCAAAATCTAATTTAAATATGATGAATATTTATGAGGAAAGGTACCATCAATATCTGTATATGTATTTTTTTCTAAATCTGCTGCTAAATTTTATAAGCAACAATTGACATGCAAGATGCGAAGATTAAATAATCAGACCTGGCAGTTTTCAACAAGAATTTTTCTAATAAAATTTGAAGAAAAATTACAGATCGCAAGGCAATTTTTCATGTCCAAAAAGAAATAGTTTAATTTCTGTTTCCTGTAGAAAAATGGAATTTCTGGCTAGGTGGAAAGCCTAACCCACCTACAAGTTCAATGGATGATCCCTTATCAAATAATATGGACGTGTGAAATCGATCAAGTCCAACAAAAACTACATTCTTCTATCTGAGATTTTCTTTTAAAAAATAAATGGTTTTCATGTTGTGGCGTTTGGTTATATTGTCAAATATTACTGTTAATCTTCTCCTTCCAATAGTGAGAGTACAGGGGGTGAATGTACATCATAAATGGAAGCTATGCTATTTCCATCTGTTGCGAAAACGTTGTCGAAGTGTTTGAGAGTTTGACAACAAGTATTTGAACAATGGATACACTGTTGTTTAGCGGACATTTAGGGGCATTTGACGCACTATCACATTTAATGTTATCCTTACAATAATTAATACTATAAGTAAAAACTTACCTTCAAGCGGCACAAAATGGCTTCCAATTATGACGTACATTCACCACCGGGAGTATGCCACTTCACAACATTGACGAGAGATATGGAAAATGTCTATGATATATTTACAAATGTTGTGATTTGCTGTGATGTAATTAGTCAAATCCGTTCATTGCTGTGTTATAAATAGACTGCCTATCCTCCCGAAGCACACCCGGTTTTCAATGGCATCGTGTTGCTCAATATTTAATTTTCTGTGTAGTGTTTTGTAGAAAAACAAAGTAACTCCTATTCGGAGCGGATACTGAAGCTGTGTGGAGTTTGCTTCGAATGTGTACATTTTTCACGTGCAATGAGTGGTACTGTTAACTAACCAACAAACGATAAGATTAAATATACAATTCGTACCACTAATGAACAAGAAGCCTCGTTTTCTCTGTAGCCTACAATTGTGCATTTAAACTGCCTCTCCTGTACATTTTCTCTGTCAAATGGTCTGACACTTTTTACTAAGCCCTGAAAGAATGCATAAATTTTAGTAAATTATAATTATATACTATATACATGTAACAAATATAAGTAAACACATTATCTTGTTTCGAAACAATATTCTTCTTTTTTAATGAGCTATGCCTACAATATTTATTGTTTATTTGATGGTGTTTAACGCCACTTTCAACAATATTTCAGCTATTTTGTGGCGGTCAGTTGTATTGGTGGAGGAAACTGGAGGACCCGCAAAAAAACCTGTAGCAAGTCACTGACAAACTTGATCACATAATGTTGTACACCTGGCCCTGATCGAGATTCAAAATCACAACATTAGGTGTGATAGGCACTGGTTGCACATAGGTGCCAACTGTCATACTATTGTGTATATTCAAAATCTGACAGTAGTACCAACAAGTATATACATGGTCATAAAAATTAAAAGAAATTTAAACAGTGATGCAAAACAATTCCACCAATATCAACAACATGAACAACTTTCAAACCATTTAGAACAAAAATGATCACGACACATGACATTGGAAATCTAGGTCCTGACTTCGGACATGTACATAAAAGTGGAGGTGTTTAACCGATTACTGGGATTCCAACACAAGTCTCAGCTTGTCTCCGGGGCCCCAAAGCCTGGCAAAATATCTCTTATATGCCCTGTTTGTACAATCTGTTTGATGGCAGTCCGCGAAATTGGCCCGAGTCCGAAGACCGAGGCGAGTAAATTTTCAATCGGTCCAGTAAAGAGGGATGTGGGGTGGTCCAGCGGTCCAGTAACATTTCCATAATTGAAATTGTTGTTTCTGTAGATTAAAATTTATTTTGAAACAGCATTATGATGGATCGTAAATAAAATCTGAACCGACTTTGGGATCTGTTATCTTATAAGTACACATATAACGTAAAGCAGATCGACTTTACCCATCAGGAAACCAGTATTTAATTAAAACAGTAGGTGGGAAAACGTGTAGAATACTGCTATTTCGTACTATCTGTACGATGCAAAAACGTGGACAGTTCTGTTTGTGGCACTGTGGGACGGACAAACGTGTAAACCCTTGTAATTTCCTTTACCAGCTGTACCATGAGAAATCGTGTAGTGTGTTATTTTGTACTAACTGTGTGATGGGAAAAAATATACTAGGTGTGATTGGAGAATATGTAACTATATTATTTTTTATTAATATATATTGAATTTGGAATTATTATTATATTAAACAAGTGTTGCCTGAGGGCAAGTGTGGACACAGAAATGTGCTGTCCAAAAGGCAAGTGTGGATGTCAATATTTCATATTATTTAACTTAAAAAAAAAATTCATGGACACAGAAAACTAATTCTGGATTATTAT
>MJUT01000448.1:12085-27727 GCA_002080005.1 Gigantidas platifrons
CCCCCCCCCTTTTTTTCTTGTTTAAATCAATGATCAACAATATTCCAGATTCTATATTTATAAACTATTGACCTGAGTAACCTTGCTAAACCATGCGGAGTCAGTGTGTTTTAAATCGGTCATCCAATCAGGACACTCATTATTGTCCAAAATAAAAATACATCGCTAAAATTACCTGTGGGGTTTCTCCATTTCAACTCGTAAATGTACATTGAAATCGGAGATATTTCGTCATAAAATTTCACACATGGTTTTGTCTATCATATTTCTTGAAGACAAACATAAAATTTTATTGCATTTGTCAATATTTTATGAGTATCGACAGTTTTTTCAACACCGTATCTGTTCACGTGACTACACATGCTACTCACAGTGACCCACATTAGCAGGTGTGAGGAATCTTTTGTAAATATGGTATATAATAAGTATCATATTAGGTTTATACACACCTTAACTGAATCAAGACTTAAGTCGTTGTGGGCCACCTGGTCTGCAAAACAGTAATTTTGATACCCATTTACTGAGACGTTATTGATCATTGCACCTGCATTTGAATTTTCATCAATTGTACCAGTAAACTCTAACTCGAGGTTGATGTTTGTCGGGAGAAGTAAATCGACAACTATATCAACAGTATCAGAAAATAGACCATCAGAAACGGTAACCATGGCTGTGTAATTACTTCCGGTAATGGCCTTATCAGCTTTGATGACACCCTGCTCATTAATTGATAAGACATCGCTTGGGGTGATACTATATGTTAACATAGAACTCATGTCGGGGTCATCTACTTTTACTACTCCAACGATCAAATTTTGGTACGATGATTGAAAGGTCAGGAAGTTGTATGCTTTCTGTTGAAATTGTGGCGGCACATCGTTTACATCTTGTATCTTAATTGTAACTAAAACATCAAGAGGATCCATAATGTTTGTTGGGTTAGAGAAAGACAGTGTCTTTGTAACTTCCGTTTGCTCTTCGTAGTTAAGAATAGTAGATCCTAGGTTAATTACATCCCCACTGGTCCCTAATCCATCAGTGTCTATTTCAAAGGTCTGGAAAATATCATTCAACAGTGCTACCTGTGTATTCGAACCACTACCTTCATCTAAGGTTACGGTATATTGGGACCGAATAACGATTATTGTCACGTTAGCAATGAGATAGGTGTTTTTGTAGACCAGTATATACGTAGAATTGAATATTGTCTTTGGACTTTGCAGAGTATCTAAATTGATTGGTTTAGTTGTAACAACACTTCCTTCCTGTTCCATATTTACGTCATAGACGTCAGAATTTGAAACGGAAATGACATCACTTCCGGTAAAACATGATTTACATATTTGGCCTATGATACTTCTCTTGGGTGTACCATGTAATATAACAATGTTCTGTCTGATAACATCCTCTGGGGAAACTGATATCCTCACCTCAACAAAGTCACGGATAAGGACATTATCAATTGTAACGGAAACCGTTATGAATATGACGTAATTGAGTTGATCCAGTCTTCCATTAAGTTTCAATGTTACGCCGTTTCCGTTGGTATTGGCAGTCACGGTAAATAATGACGATTCTGGCCCTTTTACCTCAGCTGTTGGTTTGCTTACATCAAAACCACTTACTTCATCGAAGTTGATGGACTTTACTGAAAACAAATGCAAGCTAAGTATGTTTGTCCTTATAATGTCGATAAATAAAACCTAATAAAGCGAAAAACAAACAATACCACAGTCGGAACATTAAAAAAAAGTCAATAGAAAAATCTTAGAAAGAGGCAAAAGTGATGCTCTTTACACACAAATACATAACCGTTAACCTTCCTGACTTGGTACATATGTTTGTCCTTATAATGCTAAATTCATAAACATTAGGTTAGCACGTTCGCCTCAATTTGGAAAGATCATTGGCTTGATAAACAGCTAAATCCAAATTATAAAATTTAAAAATGCAATGTGCTCTGCTACGCACACAATATAATAGAGAAATACCATATACCTGAATTGCTCGGAGTCAGAATGATGTACATCTTGATGGAGTGCTATGTTTACATGTAGACTGCTGTTTCAGTGAGCATCCATTTGTTAAAGGAATACTCCAGTCAGTTGAAAAGTTGTTTTAATTCAATTCATTGTAACTTTTTATTCATAAATAACTTATTATTTAAAAAAAAGCACCTTTATTAACATTAATAAACCCAATTAAAAATGTGAATATTTGGAATTTCCTGTCGTAGTGTAAGCGGCCATGACACCTATTCATGTGACGTCACAGAATCGGATCGTGTTAGTTGAATAAATAACATGTATCTGACTCTTCCCAACATCGTGCCCGTTTGGTTATGTTTTAATATAAGATCAACTGCAATACAATGTTTATAATTGTATATCGTTCTAATTTTTTTTCTTAATATTCCCATCCAATGTTACATTTTCATAAAACAATGAGTTTATTTGCATCGGGAGGGGGAGGGTCTACGCATAATTTCACCTTAGAGAATTTCATGTTTTACGTGATTGGCCGTATAGTATAAATAACTGTCAGTTTTAACTCATTTTATGCGTACATATGTTTTTTTTTCTTTTTTGTCCCCAATGCTGTCGTACTTTCCCGTGTTTTTCGAGGTCACTGGTCGATGTGTTGACAAGGGTAATTACACAACAAAATTCTTCTCACATATTCCCTTTTAATTTCGTTAGTGCAATAAAATGCTTAACATAAAGTCATAATGATTTTGTAAATACCAAAAGCTAAATATACGACGTTATGTTACGAATTACATTATTTTACGTTCTAATATGGCGTCCTTCAAACGCTTTGAGTCCAAACCCGTGGTAAAAATAATATATACCTACACCCATTGTAATTTATGACGTCATCGACAATTTATAACGATATTTTACCAATTTTTACATATTAGAATCGAAATAATTCATGGAAGCCATATGTATATATTGTTGTTACCACGGGTATGCCCTTTATGTCAGCTTTTTACCCCTCGCTTACGCTCGGGGTAAAACTTCGTGACATAAAGGGCATACCCGTGGTAGAAACAATATATGCATATGGCTTCCATGAATTATTTCTTAAATTTACATAATTTTTAATGATAAAATTGCAACTGATCAATACTGATATAATATTTGATACCGGCACTAATACGTCACAGCTCTTTCGGAAGAGCTTTAATTTTAGGAGGTATAATCCGAGAATGGATTATGTCCCTTATCTTCTCACATTGTAGAGTGTTGAAAAATGGCGACCACCATTGTTTGGTGCAACAGGCAACTTCAATCACCAAATTCTACCTTACGGTATATTATTTTTAACATTCATTAACACAAATGTCTTTTAGTTAATGTCATTTAAATATTCACGCTAACTTGTTAAGACCATGGAGTTTTCCTTTAATCTGGTACAAATCAGACATGATCAAGGTGTTGTAAATATAACACTTGTTCACGGTCTGATATAGCTGCCAAACTCATCATTTTGGCATTTATTTAATCAATCGGTGATAGTAGCAGACAACTCTACTGGGCATCTAACCATTTAGTTATTTCATTATTGATTGGTAGTTGCTTAACAACCAAGAGAGCAATTTTTCAGCTATATTATGGCAAAAACAAGTAACGTTCGATGAGAGTAGAATTATGTCTGTGTAGTACTAGATCAACACGCTTTCATCATTTCGTTCCACTCGAACACATTATCTTGATTCAGAGACAAACAGTCTTTGCTCTTGCTTTTTAATGCTGCCTGCTTGGAGAAGAAGCAGCAGATACCAATTTTATAGTCTTTGCTTTGACTCGACCGGGGCTAGAACCAATGATTCATCGCACTAGAGGCATGAACGCTAGTTTAACCATTACACCACCGATGTGGTCTTCATTATTAAAGAAAAATTCTATAATTTTCAGTCACTTATTAGGTATTAGTGAATATTTAAGACTTATACATTAATATTTTAATTCTCCACTATCAAAATAATGCACCGATATGTTGTAATCGTCTGCCTCAAGGAGTGAGCATTGGAAGGTTATCATTGTTTGTCTTTCACTCTTGGATATGTCGTCTACATATTACGATAAGCGAGGATGTCAATGGGGGTATCGTGTTAAACAATTCACAGAAATTTGACTAAAAATAACTGTGGTGATAACATTTTATTTCAATTTCATATGCTACGGGTAACTCGAAAAACTGGATATGACGAATAATCAAAAACATTTAAGTCTCAGATTACGATGATGGTAATTATATAATTTGACATTTAATGCTTGAAGGTGAATGCATTTTTTATCAAGAGGTGTATTTTTGATAATTCACAAAATTTTCAAAAATGATGTAAATAGATCTCCTCTTTAAATAAGAAACCTTGTGAAATGACTACCATATTAAAATAAATCGCTAAATAGGCTGCACTTCACTATCACCAGACTAAGTGTGATCCAACCGTTTATACACATACATCTGTTCGATTTTCTCTGGATCTTCCTTTACTGGCAGTACAGATCCTGGATCGTATAAGTTTACAATACGCACCAAACGCTTCACACGAACGATACGAAAAACGCACGATACACGAAACTAATGCACGATACACGAACGAACGAAATGTTATTATTTGAATGACTTTTGTGCAAATTGATGTGATTAACTAATCTTATATCTTATACGCAATTGATATATATAAATGATAAATTAGTCGGTAAAGTAATAGGATAATGCAATTTATATTAAATAGTTTATATTATCAATGTGTTTAATAATTATATTTATGATTAAATTTTAAATTTCATATATTTGACTTCCAAATATGACTTTATATTTATATAATTATATAATTATGCAGAATTTATATTTATATGATTATTCGGATTCTGTATTGACAACCAGAAATAGGTGTATCAGTTATTTTCCCGGTCAAGCTGTCCGAGAGGTGTGTGGCTTCAAAAGGTCATATAATTGTTAATTAGAATGAAATTAAGAGTTGACATTTCACACCTGCAGTGCATGTATTTCCCAGGTGAAACTGCCAGAGGCGTTTGTTTACACACATGTAGATGATTTCTTGTTTATTTGTCCGTAGAGTAAATTGTAGAAAAAATGCATTTATTAAATATGTTTTCCCTTAAAACAATTAATAAAACAGTCCAGTCTGGTAACATCGCACACCCTCTAACTTTGCGCATATGCCCATTTGAATGCTTCCAATGGGTATATATTTTAATTGTGTTTATGAATTGTTAATGCACAATTTATTTTGTTTTTAACTCGAAAAAAATTGGAATGTGTACATAAACTCGCGTTTTCACAAAATGTATTGTTCGTTCGTTCGTTTTGTGTATCGTTCGTTCGTATTTCGTTTCGTGCGTTCGTCTAATTAAACTGACGAACGAAACGAACGATACACGAAACAAACGAACCAATTAGACAAACAAAAGGCAAACGAACGGAAAACGAACGAACGATACACACAAACGAAACGAATGAAAAACGCAAATATACGAAATATCTGTTAACTTAAACGATCCAGGATCTGTAGCAGAAAGCGTTAATATTATTTTTGGTAGCGACATTTTCATTGGTATATCTAATGTTCATATGGATGCAAGGTTTTTGTTCCATGTGGTCATGTCCTCTGCGTAAAAACAATGTTCGATTAGTTTTGACTCCATTTGTGTCATACGGGTTCATGTTTCATTTACATTATTATTATTTGTATTTATTTACGCATCAGATGATGTTTGTGTGGCTTAACAACACAAACGGTCTCTCATTTGGAGTAGGAATCCTCAGTTTTAGTGGCTTTCAAGTTGCTCGATTGTTAATTTTAGACACAATCTTTTGCAGCTCATTGCTTGTACTTTTGACCATTGTGTTGTCCGTCCTTCTTCGATTTACAGCTTCGGGATCTGATTACCCCCTCCCATTGGTATCTTCTGATTACCCCATTGATATCTTCTGATTACCCCATTGGTATATTCTGATTATCCCATTGGTATATTATGATTACCCCATTGGTATCTTCTGATTACCCCATTGGTATCTTCTGATTACCCCATTGGTATATTCTGATTACTCCATTGGTATCTTCTGATTACCCCATTGATATCTTCTGATTACCCCATTGATATCTTCTGATTACTCCATTGGTATCTTCTGATGACCCCATTGGTATCTTCTGATTACCCCATTGATATCTTCTGATTACCCCATTGATACCTTCTGATTACCCCATTGGTATATTCTGATTACCCCATTGGTATCTTCTGATTACCCCATTGGTATCTTCTGATTACCCCATTGGTATCTTCTGATTACTCCATTGGTATCTTTTTATTACCCCATTGATATCTTCTGACTACCCCTTTGATATATTCAAACTTTTCTTTCATGTTTTGATGAGTACATCAAACAACATAAAACATATAAATTTACTTGTAAATCCAGATGTTGCGCTTTCTTGAACAGTCACCATTACTGGTTGTCCAGAACTGAAAAGTCTATTTGGCACTGAAATAAAAAATACCATTAAATTGTAATATATTAAATCTCATGTGTAATTTTGCTAATATAATTTTGGTGCAAAAGTGACATTTAAATGTTTCCAGACATGTACCAGACACTAAAGCAAAACAATGTATTGCATAAGACAACTACCACAGAACACAATTTTCCAGCACATTTTTTAAAGAGGGACTTTGCAGCCTGCATCGCCGATAGATTGTATATGAGATCGGCGATTGATTTAAAAAATCAATTTGAGCGCATAAAACTAGCTAAATACCGCTACCTTTCATTGAAAATCCTGTACCAAGCTAAGAAAGTGAACGGTCATATGTAATAGATAATAGAATCCAGAATTATCAAGTTTTTCTTTATGTTTATATCAACTTTAACCCTTCTTATTTATTAATTGGTTACTCCACACTCCTCCCCAAGAAAAATATCTGTCCTATTCAATCCTTCGCTAGTACATGGTGTTACTGTAGGAATCATTTTTGTTTGTTTATGTTCTTGTGGTTGGTGGTTCCTCACGTTTTATTGTAGTCACAGTAGTTGTTGGTGATGGTATTGTTGTTGATTCCACAGGTATTGTTGTTTGTTCCACAGTAGTAGTGTGTGTAAAAACAAGAAATAAAAGTTATTTTTTATACATCCTAATCTCCCTGTAACTGTAAATCTGATTAAAACCATATAATTGACATCTTATACATTCAGATCAATCTTTTAATAATACAATTTATTAAAAACTAGAGTCAATCAACCCTCAGTCATAGGTGACCTCAGCCGATGCATTCATTGTCTATCAGCACTAATGTTAGTGTGTTCGACTTTTCCCTATGATGCGGTGTACTTGATGCAACATTACATGAAACAGTTTGCCATGTTATAATTTACTAGGTTCTGTGGTTTGACCTACAAATAAAACTTACCACAATAACGTGATTACTCAAATAGTGTTGGAAGTCGCGAGATAAAATTTATGTCCAGTTGTTCTGACATTCTGACAGAGTCCCAAATTCTCAACACTAAGAAAAGTTGAAAGATACCAAGGGAGTAATCAGAAACCATAAATCAAAGGACACAGACAATACAATAGTCAAAAACAGAACAAACGATGATGTAGACAACAATACACAGAAAACTAAAAGATTTAGCAACATGAACCCCGCTAGAATTGGGGGTGAACTCTGGAATTCATGTATGTCTGTTTTAAATGTATTACCAATTATACTCAATGTATTACTAAAACAATGAAAAATACAAATTTATTGAATAAGTTTGTTACATACCAAGTTGAAATGTGGGTGTATGATTATTCTTGTCATCAAATTCAATCGTTATGGTAATTTGTTTGGAATCAGGTTGTTTTGACAGATCCTTATTGTCCTGTGCATATACCCAACCCTACAAAAAAATTAATATTCAATGAAAATAATAGTATGTATAAATATACAACCTTCAAAATGATGCTAAGCATATACACCTAATCTTAAAAATAGTATGAAATGAAGAATTAATGCTGCAAATAATAGTACATTCAACATTACAAATGATATCAAACAAACGATTTTTCATTTTATTAATGCTGCAAATTATACCAGAGTACAGACTTAACGTGACAAATGATGAAGAGTTACATGATGGGTGTCTTATAAGAAACAGGATCTGGTCACACTTCACGAGCACCTGGGTTCACCTGTTTTTTGTAGGTTGCTCATTTTAGCTCTCTGTGTTGTGTTTTGCTCGTCTTTGTTCTATGTCTCATGCCCAATGATGTGTGTGTCTCTGGACTGTCCATTCTTAATTGCCCCTTCAGTCTTCTTTAACGTTTATATACAAAGTACACAAATAATACTAAATGTATTCACTGTAGCCTACTAATGATACTAAGATTAAAGAGTGGATCATATCAACATTTAAATAAGGAAGGCTTGTGGTTTTTTTTACTGTGAATTCATTTAAATTCGTAGATTCCAATTTTCATAGCTGGAGGAAAAACTGTATTTACGTAAATTTGTAGATCTCTTGCGACAGTCAGTATATATTGTGACAAATAATCGTTGAATTCTTAATTTAATGGTTTTATGTTATACCATGAATAATAATGAATTCACAGTATTGTTTTTACGTTCTGAGTTCCATGTTCTGATGTCTGTTACGATTTCGGCATAAAAACGATGTTCAGTTCGTGATTACTTCCAGTTGTTTGTAGGTGGGCTCACGTCTTGTTTACGTTTTTCTTTGTCTTGTGCGACCTACGTTGCCATTTTCTTTGGATTGTCCATTTTTGATTGGCCCTTCGGTGTTCTCTAAAGTTTATTTTCTATAGGATGCATACTGTATTTCTGTACAAACTTCATGTCCAACTTTCAGGAGATTTAATAATAGGTGAGTGTACTGTTGTGTTAGGTGGGTATTTAACGTCACTTTCAACAATATTTCAGTTATATCGTGGTCAGTTCTATTGCTGGCGGAAACCATTAACCTGCCCAAAGCACTGAAAAACTTTGTCAGATAATGTTGTACACATCGCCTGAGCGGGATTCAAACTCACAATGTTAGTGGTGATATGCACTGATTACATAGGTAGTTATAAATCCAACTACCATAGGATCACGACCACGAAGTCCCCGAGTATACTGTTGGTGATGTTCTCTAATTCTTTTGATTAATAACACATCCAATTTAACCTTCCTAGCTTTTTGACAAAACTTTTATTATTTTATGAAAACAGATAGATACCTACCATTATTTGTGTATTGTTTGTTTGATTTAACGTCATATCTCCAGATTTAGTTATCTCCCCTGTCATCTCGTCGATGGAGACTACAGACGAGCTAAAACTACTCTCGGTGATGTTAATGGAGTAACGAGTATCGGGAGCAAGATCTTTATCATTGGCAGTAACTGTTCCTATCTGTACTCCATTTGGTGCTTTCTACAATAGTAAAGTCAACACAATTTGCAAAACATAGTTGATAATCCCCGGTTTTAGTAGGTTTCTTGTTGCTCGATATCTATTTCTGTGTAGAGTCTTGGGGACTATTTCTTATTTTTGTTTTGTCCTTTTTCTTTTAATTATTACATGGTCTGTTCTGAACTGACACTTCCTGACATTTTGGTATCTTCAAACTTTTCATAAGCTCCATGTTTTTACGAGCATGTCAAAAGCCATGTACATGAAGTTTACTGTTGTTTCACGTTTACTTTGGTTTTTGCATATACCAATGAAAATATCTGTATGTACAGACATTGTGTGCTACACATCATTTACATTTATATTTTGTAAATATATTTCTGTTGTGTCCTTAATACGAAGTTCATTGGAATATACATTTAGAGGTCTTAACTGGACATTGAATCTAGCATTGATGTAATAGTAATATATGTTTCTGTGCCTGTCCCAAGCCAGGATCTCCAACGCCATTTGTCATGGTCTCTTTCATGTTCAATGATTTCAGGGGAGAGGTCGTTTGTTCATTCTGTTGATGTTGGTGGAATTGTAGATTGTCACTGTGTAAGCTTTCTTTTCATATCATTTTACATTCCTGAGCATTTTAAACGATGTTTATGATAGAAACATAGAAAAATATGAAAATCTAGTCCTGAATTTTCAAAATTACGCATTTTTTGTTTTAAAAAGATTCAATGAAAAATGTTCATTATTTTTTCATTCTAAATAAAAAAAGTTACTGACATGGCAATTACATGTTTATGCTTACAAGAATATGTTGTATGGTATTAATCAGGGTTAGGGGTTTGGCTATAATGTTTAACACCACTTTTGACAACATTTAAGCTATATCGTGGCAGTCTGTTTTATTGGTGGAGGAAACCAGAGTATCTGGAGAAAACCACCGACCTGTCGCAAGTCACTGACAAACTTCATCACATAATGTTATATCAAGTACACCTCACCTGAGTGGGATTCAAACTCGCAATGTTAGTGGTGTTAAGTGCACTGATGGGCATAGGTAGTTATAAATCCAAGTACATTATGATCACGACCACGACATCCCCAGTGTTAATCAGTAATTTCTACTGAGAAGACAACATAAGTCCTAATATATTCATACCTGATATACTTTAAAGTGATAAATGTCCTGTGTAAAACGTGGATATTGATCGTTGATATCCATGATGTTGATGGTAATTATCATGGGGTCAGAATCTTTTGGGGGATCATATTTGTCACTAGCTATTACACTGACAAATACTGTACTATTGTACTCTTTTTCTCTATCAAAGCTGTCGTCCTTATTCTTAAATCTAACAATACCATCAGGGTCAATTTTAAGGTCATCTGAAAACAAACATTTGAAAGTTATCATAAATATCACCAAATATCACCAATATAAAGAAAATGCAAAAGATGAGATGTTTATCTTTGACCAGGGTTTTTTGTGTTGTCCTATTAGATGTCCTTACGTTCTGAGTTCCGTGTTGTGATCTCTGTTACGATTTCCACATAAAAACAATATTTGGTTTGTCTTTACCGTTAGTTGTTTGTAGGATGATAAAGTTTACCAGTTGCTTGCCCATGGTCCTCTCCGGGTACTCCGGCTTCTACCACCACTAAAACTGGTCGCCATGATATAGCTGAAATATTGCTGAAAGTGGCGTTAAGCACCAAAAATCAAAATCTAACCAATGACCTTTATTTATTTTATTACATTTTAAGGACAAATTCCTCTAGATCTTTTGAACAAGTACTGTTTGGTGTTCCTATTCCCAGAAATCTTTCAATTATCTCTACTCTGTGAAAACTGAATGTAAATGGCTTCCTGCTCATCACCAGAGCCCAGAGGTATCTGTTGACCCATCCATCATGAAGGAAAAGAAAGATCTTCCCAACATATTAAACATATAGTAATGTGCTTGCAATTGTTTTATTATTTTTTTTTTTTTTGCAAATTTATGTGCAAACATTAACGAACATATGTTTATAGTTAAAACACACTAAACAAATTCATTTTTTATTTCAATATTCCGTTTTTGTTATGGTCCGTTTTGGTTATGGGATGAAACATCCGGTAGTGTCGATCTTTTTGCCATGATGGGTTAAGCTTAAAGTCTTTTCTTTTAGGCATCGTAGTTACTTTGAGGATTTCTTATTACCTCTGCCGATATTTTACGCTTTAGAGCTTTTCCCGGCACACATTTTCAATCATTCAAAGCATGTTTCTTTTTTCAAACCGGAAATTATTTTAATGAAAGTCACTTCCGCTCATGTGTAAAAAAGTAAACTCCGAAACCGATGTCGGATATCTGGTCCGAAAAAAATACGATTTTAGTCGGACCAGCAACAAAAAACGTCGACGAATTTCGTCACCTCTGTGATTGCGTTATTGTTTAACAACAAAAATTTGACTGAAACAATAATTCACAGGAATGCAAGCTGTTCCATTTCACACATTATTAATATTCTGAGGCTTGTCTATTTGTCTATGTGCTTAACGAGGTAGCAACACATATGATCTAATCATTCCTTTTCAAGTAGCAGAATTTATTATAATTTCCCCTTTGAGACTCGACCTAATATTAAACCAGCAACCCCACAATGAGATTGCTGCTTGCCCATGGCCGGTGGTTCTCTCTGGGAACTCCGGCTTCTTCCACCACTAAAACTGGTCGCCATGATATTGCTGAACGTGGCGTTAAAACACCAAAAATCAAATCCCCCAATGAGATTGCTGAATATACCATACCTCTATTAGTATCCAACCTAAATGTACAGTCACAGACTTTTACTACTCCATTGGCATTGACACCATCATACGCCTTTACACGGACTATTTCACCATCGTTCGGTCTTTGCGCGTGTTCTTGAATGTTAATGACGGAAGTTTGTTCCAGGTATGGTCTTGGGTTATCATCTGTAATAAGTATTGTCACCTGCAACAAAATATATTAATCAATTATATCATGGAGGGATTTGAGAAACAACATATAAAGAAAGTGAAGTACACAAGTTCAAAGGACACAAATTCCAGGAACTATATTGAGGGTTGTAAGAAAAGTATGAAGATACAAAAGGTGTGATCAGAAACTGTAAATCAAAGAAGGACAGACAACACAGTGGACAAAAGAACAAGAACAACAGAACAAACAACGATCTAAAAAACATTACACAGAAAACAACAGATCGAGCAACACAAACACCAGTTTAAAGTTTCTCTCCATAACACCACTTATAAGACTTATGTCTCGGTGAAAATTTTCAAATAGTATGCGTGGATCTCATATGCGTGGGGATATACGAACATCATTGCTTGATATTATTTCATCCCTTATAGAATTCATACAAGGACATAAATGACTTGTTTCTAAACTGTGGTATTGCTCTTTAAGCTTAAATGGATATTTATTGCTGTCAGTACATTTCTAGCTTCATGCATATGTTGATGAATTTTGGTTTGAGTTCTAGATAAGGAATATCAGTGTTATTTTCAGCTATGCTGTAATAGAAAACAGCAATACACAGAGAAAGTCATAGATATGCTGCATATAAATGATGAACTGAATCTAACCGATAAAATTGAATCAAGTAGATTTCATCACTGGTAGGAAACAAACTCACTAACTTTAATGGCGATAGTCAATGATAGAGATATATGAAGAATCTAGCTACCATACGATCGCGACCGTGGTGCCAAGCCCCTTTATAAATATACATTAAACACTTCATGTAAAACAACGTTGAAGATTATCAAATGTGAAAGCATAACACATGGACATTCGATACATATAGATTCACACGTATCAAAATAGCATAAACCAAAATGACTGTAAGGGGAGGTAATTTTAGGAAACCTTACACAGTTACTTCCCTTTGTTTACAGTTGATACTTACCACTACTGCCGATGATAAAGGAGGTATACCTTTATCAGATACAATGGCCATTAAAGTGATTTTATCTGTTTGAACAAATCTTAGTGGAGAATTAATAGCTATGCTTCCTGTGGCTGGATCGATGATAAATTTTGAATGATATTGAGAATTTTCTACAAAAGAAAAATAGTTTCGTATAGCTTTTTTGCGTTGGATGATCTATGGTTATGAAAATAAAGCTTAAACAGTGATGGTCATCAATTCCACCAACATCAACAAAATGAACAATCACCTTTCTAAAAAAAAGCCCACGACATGTGACGTTGTTCATTTTGTTGATATTGATGTAATTGTTGACTATCACTGTTAAAAAATTTCCTTTTCAGTCCAATATCATGCATAATTGGAAAAAACATTCTGCCTATTTTAGTAGAAATCAGATTAAGTTTCGGTTTTTCAGATTTTTTTTATTTGAATGAAACCGGCGAGTACCACATAAAATCATTGAGCTCTTCCTAGTCACTGCCAACTTCATCACATAATGTTGCATCGAATACACCTCGCCGTGTGCAGGACTCAAACTCATTACTTTGGTGGTAATAGTCAAGTGAGTAATTATTGATTAACCATTTTTCCAGCTATATCATGGAGAGAACAAGTTAATTTTCAATGAGATGATGTACTAGACCAACACGCTTAGTTTTTATAGATTTTCATAGTGCTGCTCACTGAAACAATAATCTTCCACACTCGAGGCGAGCACGCTAACCATTTTACCACCGATGCGGTTGGTGATAATAAGACACTGCCTGCATATGTAAGGGACCAACCATTTAACTTGCAGGGGAGGGGGGGGGTTTGGTTTTTTTCTTCGTTCAGAAATTTTTTTTCCAGACAACACGAGAGTTAGAATATTTATCTTTTTTGCCGCGCAAAGGGCGAAATTTTTTTCCAGATTATAACATTAGGTTATTTCACAAAAACTCTGAATCAGATTATTTTTTTTTTCCTCCAACAAATGCAGAATATTTTTTTCAGCAACATTGGGAATCAGAATATTTGAAAAAACCATACCCCCCCACTTCAAGTTAAATAGTCGTTCCCTAAGAGGCAATACAACTACCACACGATCGTGAACACAAAGTCTTCCGGACATTTTGCATTACATTATCAACAAGATGATATAATAATATTAAAGTGTACAGAAATAATTGAGCTAAAAATTGGGCTTATGTTAAATGATATCTTACGTAATGAGTAACGCAGCTCTCCATTTTCTGATGAATCAGCATCAGTGGCAGGAATTTGACTGATAATCACATGTCCAACTTTAGCATCACGTGACACATTGACATTGGTGTTGGGGATCGTTATTTGTGGCCTATTGTCATTAACATCCGTTATGCTGATGCTGAGAGTGGCTGTAGCCGTTAATGGAGATGCACCTTTATCAATTGCCTTAATAATGCAGGTATTCACATGTATGCTAGATTCATAGTCTAGAGTTGTACTTGGTTTCACCTGTAGTTGTATTTCCATGTCATAGTTACGTCTGACATCGAACAAACAGTTTGATACAGTTGAGAGTTCTATATCACCATTTTCTCTCGAATCTTTGTCTTCTAACAGTCCAAACGCAGGAATCTGTTAAATAGGCAGTAATAGAAATTTATATACAGTCAAACCCATACCTGTTAACCCTCCCGCATTTCCCGGCCTCCCGCAAAGAATGTGCCTCCCGCGCGGGAGACTAAAAACTCCCGCTTTGAAATACTTCTCCCACATTATCTCCCGCGACCATAAATTTGATTAAAATCGAAAAGTTGGACGCCATTTTTGTTGTTTTTATCAGCTGGGTCATTAAAACATTTGTGTGAATCAGCCGATTGTTACTCGGAATTCTCTCGGTTTTTACTAGAATCGCCGATAATGTAAGTTGTTTACAATATCGAATGGATAACTACACGAATCAAAGTTGTGAAAAAAGAAAATTTGAATGCGAGTATCGTTCAATTACTTACTTAAATTTCATTAAGAAAGGAGGTTTGGGCTCATCAATCTCTTTTAACCCCACCACTTTTGTTGATGTACCTGTACCAAGCCAGGGAAGTGATCAGTCATGTATAGGTGTATGATGGGTATCCATTTTGCTTCTTTCTATGAGATTTCTATTAAACTTTGGAACTGTACTGACAGAATGATATTTTTTTATATTTTTCATTGTAATGCTATCAGAATATGTGTGGGTTTTTTTATTTGTAACATATGATGTCAGTTTCTCTGGATTATCCATTTTT
>MJUT01000448.1:27768-39047 GCA_002080005.1 Gigantidas platifrons
ATCTCCCACATTAAATAGTTGGAATGTGGGAGATCTCCCACATTAAATAGTTGGAATGTGGGAGATCTCCCACATACACAATCTCTGAGGTTAACAGGTATGTCAAACCTGTATTAAGAGGTCCCCATTGGGACAAAGAAAGAATGCCCTTAGAAGACAGGCGACCTCTTAAAAGATGATCAATTCATATTAAATTATCTATGACGGAATAAGAAAAAGGTGACCTTTTAATACAGGTGACTTCATGGACAGGTTTGACTGGAAAACTCTTGCACAACCACTTAATTTCATTAAGAAAGGAGGTTTGGGCTCATCAATCTCTTTTAACCCCACCACTTTTTGTTGATGTACCTGTACCAAGCCAGGGAAGTGATCAGTCATGTATAGGTGTATGATGGGTATCCATTTTGTTTCTTTCTATGAGATTTCTATTAAACTTTGGAACTGTACTGACAGAGTGATATTTTTTTATATTTTTCATTGTAATGCTATCAGAATATGTGTGGGTTTTTTTATTTGTAACATATGATGTCAGTTTCTCTGGATTATTCATTTTTGATTTCCCCTTAGATGTTCTCTAATGTTTATATATCTACCTCGGTATTAATTGTTGTATCCTCACGTACTGAGACTGTATAAACGTAGTTAGACCTACCTCAGTATTAATTGTTGTATCCTCACGTACAGAGACTGTATAAACGTTGTTAGACCTACCTCAGTATTAATTGTTGTATCCTCACGTACACAGACTGTATAAACGTTGTTAGACCTACCTCAGTATTAATTGTTGTATCCTCACGTACAGAGACTGTATAAACGTTGTTAGACCTACCTCAGTATTAATTGTTGTATCCTCACGTACAGAGACTGTATAAATGTTGTTAGACCTACCTCAGTATTAATTGTTGTATCCTCANNNNGTACACAGACTGTATAAACGTTGTTAGACCTACCTCAGTATTAATTGTATCCTCACGTACAGACTGTATAAACGTTGTTAGACCTACCTCAGTATTAATTGTTGTATCCTCACGTACAGAGACTGTATAAACGTTGTTAGACCTACCTCGGTATTAATTGTTGTATTCTCATGTACAGAGACTGCATAAACGTTGTTAGTATGCTGTAGAAATTCTGGTGGATTGTCATTAACATCAAGTACATTTATATGTACATTAACAGTAGAACTCATTGTCTCATTATTTTGGTTGTAGGCCTGAAGAAAAACAAAGAAATACATTTAATAAAAAATTGGTTTCAGCACATTATTATACTGCTTATACAGTGTTGCGCAATCTTATGTTATTGATGTGTATACACAGATCACTAACACAAAAATTGAAATAATTCCTTGTTCGTTACCACGGCTGAACGAGTCATCCAGAAGTATACAACCAAACCAGCACCCCATTTCTGTCAGGAAATTCATTGGTACTATATCGATTACAAAATACATGTGATTTGATTTTTCTCTCTCGCAATTTAAGGTTCATACAATTAATGCATAGAAAAACTTGATATTCACATTGTATTTTCGACTGTTTTGGTTTGAGCACTATTTATGAAGATAAATGAAATGTGCATCTGGTGCATACAATTAATACAGGTATCTGGTGTTAATTCATATTTACCTTTACAGTCAATTTACAAAATTTATATAATTCATAGTCTATGGTCCCTGTTAACACTATGGAATTTTCCTTGAAGGTAAATACAGCTGCACATCCTGAAAGAAATATATATCTTGTTTTAAGATAATTGTTAGAGAATACAGAAAGGGAAATTTAAAATGAACAATTCAGAGAAACTGCAATTGTGTCATCGCAAGCAATCTATAACATATTGTTTTCTTATTATGCAACATATATTTGTAGATTTCTTATTATTTTTACCAAAAATTTCCATTTCAATTTATTTCAATTGATTAGATTTTTTTAAATATTTGGTGTTTAACGCCACTTTCAACAATATTTCAGCTATATCATGGTGACCAGCTTTAGTAGTGGAGGAAGCCGGGGTACCCAGAGAGAACCACTGACCATGGGGAAGCAACTGGTAAACTTTATCACTTGCGGCTGTGAGTCGAGTGCACCCTTTTTTGTAATTTAAAAATTCAGACTCGAACCCACGCCGTATTGGTGATAGGCTTGTATGAGTTGTTAGATTCAGCGACCTAACTCATTGAGCCACCCGGGCCCCTTATTTTAATCGATGAAGTGTTTCAAATACCATGAAAAAAAAAGCCTCACACTATTGGAACAGTTGCAAAATCGTAAAAACAGAGGCCAAATCTTTACAAACATATTATACACATGTATATGATCAATCAATTTCCTCCAAGGGGCATCCTGGTCATGATCATATGGTAGTTGGATTTAGAACTACCTATGCAATCAGTGCCTATCACCACTAAAGTTGTGAGTTTGAATCCCGCTCATGGCGAGGTGAACTCGTTATAATGTTAACATTATGTGATAAAGTTCGTCAGTGACTTACGGCAGGTCGGTGGTTTTCTCCGTGTACTTCGGTTTCCTCTATCAATAAAACTGATCGCCATGATATAACTGAAATTTTGTTGAATGTGGCATTCAACACCACAATCCCCCCTCCCTTATCTCAACTGCATATATTTATTCAGTAGCGTCTTTAAATTACGCACCACTAGATTCTAATTGTGTGTACTTTATTTCAGCATTCATGCCAATGTCAGCATCAGTAGCTATAACTTTAACTCCCGTGGGAGTATCTGACAATGAATCTTCCCTTATATCGAAATAGAAGTTATCACGGTCAAAAATAGGTTTGTTGTCATTTTCATCCAGAATTTGAACTCTCACCTGAAATTGAAAATATTGACAATCATAAACAATAAAGGTGGATGTATCTGTTGAAATTGATAGTTGTTTTGGTTTTTTTTTGGGGAGGGGGGTTTGGGGGGAGCCTGGTGGTTATAATTGTTCAATTCGAATATAAAATCAGAATATGTCTCGTGTATATATGTTATTGATATCTTTTATATAATGTTTTGGGTATTCTATTATTTCTATGCAGATGCACAGCATGTCAGCCTCAATATGCATTGTAAAAACAATATAACTGTATGAAGAGTTTGAAGATGATAACGAGATAATCATCTGTTCGTTTCATAAAGATTAAGAACCTTTTCATACAGGTCCAAGGTTTTAGGGAAGAGTATCATAGGGACTGGGGTCAGTCATTGTGGCACAATCAATATATTAGTAAGATAAATATATACTTACGCAATCAAAACCTATCACCATTACTGTTGTGGGTTCGACATCCCCATGTGGCGAGATGTACTAAATACATCGCTATGATATAAAGTCTGACAGTGACATTCGGAAAGTGGTTGTCGGTTTGTATTCAACCAACCGCCATGATATTGCTGAAATATTGGTGTAAATGGCTTGAAAGATTTCTCTTTACAGGGCTGCTGTACATATTGTATATTGTATGATAAATTTGTCAATGGCAAATATCTAACCTTATATTTACATATAAATCAAACTACAGACAAACCTGTATTAAGAGGTCAGCTGTGGGACAAAGAAAAAGTGACCTTACAAGACAGGTGACCTCTTAATACAGGTTCAATTCATATGAAATTGTTTATGACAGGACAAGGAAGAGGTGACCTTTTAATACAGGTGACTGCATGGGCAGGTTTGAGAGTATCTTAAGATAGATAAATAGACAGGGGAACAGAATGAAAACAATATAGCAATTAAAATATTTAAAATGTGTCTTGTTATATACATTTAGTTTTAACAAAGAGCAATATTAGTTTACTACCAGCTGTCATCTAAGCAATAATACTTTACTTTCATGTGTAGTCGAAGCGATATTACTTTAGTTTCTTGTGTTATCGAACCAATGTCATCCACATCACATAGCTTAATGTGGATGGGAGGTCTTCCAATCATCCACACGACATAGTTTAATGTGTATGGGAGGTCTTCCAATCATCCACATGACATAGTTTAATGTGGATGGGAGGTCTTCCAATCATCCACACGACATAGTTTAATGTGGATGGGAGGTCTTCCAATCATCCACATGACATAGTTTAATGCAGATGGGAGGTCTTCCAATCATCCACATGACATAGCTTAATGTGGATGGGAGGTCTTCCAATCATCCGCATGACATAGCTTAATGTGGATGGGAGGTCTTCCAATCAGTCTTGATTTACTGCTGAAAGGTCATCTAAATTATGTATGCTAGTTTGTTTTTAAGTTCCATACAAACAATATTAGTCTATGTTTATATGTAATCCAAACGATATTTGTCTATTTTCGTGTGCCAAGAAAGCGACACCAGTTTACTTTGTAAGAGTCATACAAACACAATCAAATTATCTCCTTGTGCCTTCTTAATGATATGTATTTATTTTTATGTGGTATCGGAGCGATATTTGTCTACTTTGAAGTGAGATTAAATATATTCATTCATATTCAATACAAAATGAATAATCTGAATTATTTAAAATGAAAATATCTGTGCTATATCAATTAAATAAAATTTGTTCCCGTCACGATATAGCTGAAATACTGCTTCAGTTTGTGCTAAATACCAATCAATTAATCAATCAATCAATTAAATACTTACTAATGCAAGATCACTTTGAGTGTCATTGTCTTTGTTTTTCACACGTACAACAAATTCGTGGATTTCATTCTCTTCCCTGTCAATGGAAGCATTTAAAGAAACCTTTCCATCATCTGAATTTAATCTAAATTTAATATCTGTCTTTGCATCAATTATTTCAAATGTAACAGTGGTATCTGATGGTTTTTTCACTTCTGTAAATATAGTTCCAATTTCTGTTCCAATGTTACTGTTTTCCGTTATAGTCATCTTTATTTCTTGTTTTGAAAATGTAATAGGTTGAGTGGAGATCTGATTTACTGTTACAGTCATTGAATGTGAGGAGCTTAAGGTAGGAATGCCCTTGTCAGTAGCTGTTATTGTAAGACTATACGACCCATCATTTGATTTATTTGATACTTTAGTTTTTAATATACCCTTGTTGTCTATTGTCAAAAATGCTGCAGCACTGCCAGAAATAGTAATGTTAACCATTCCGTTGGCACCATAATCCAAGTCAACCACATTTAATACTTCGATCACTCTCTGGACTGTACCGAAATATCTATAAATATCAATTGAATTTAATTCTGAAAATGTATCATCTAATAAAAGAAATATTCATATAATATATAGAATAATGGCAGCTTAGAAGGTCGAGACAGACATTGTCACTTTTATCCCAGGGAGTCCGATAGCAAAAGCTACGACACAAGGGATGAGGTATGACGAGACCTTCAAAACTGACATCATTGTTTTTATCGGTAAGGTATAGAGTGTTTGACGTCATACTGAGTCACTGACCAATAATTTCAAGAATCAGAGACAGTTCGTTGATACTGATATATCACTAAATGAGATCAAAGGGAAATGTCCAAATTACAGATAATTATGCATAAATCACATAATAAAATTATATTGTCTTCTTGTATTAGACAGCTTTAGCTTACAGTAAAAAATATTTAACCTTCTCTAGAAATATTTATCATAAATTGAATGATGTGCTTTATTGGTCAGCTTTGATACTTTAAATACAATTTACTTTGTAAACCTTTGCAATTACAATTTTTTTCCCCATATAAACGTTTGAAGGTACAAATCGTACTTATTATAGAATTCTTTGGGGTTCAAACCTTACATATAATATAATAATTTGGTGGTTCAAATTAAGGAATAATAGTACTGTATTTGAAGAGTTGGAGGTGTCCATTGTGGATTTGATGGTCGCAAATGCCGTTTTACTGGCGACGCGAAGCGGAACCAGTAAAACATATATTTGCGACCACCAAATCCACAATTGACACCGACAACTCTTCAAATACAGTACTGATATTCCTATTGTTATGAAATTCTCCCAACGTGTACACACTAGTTTCAAAACATACAAATAAATGACGAAATATATGCACTTTTCAAATTCCTTCCGCTAAAAAATAGTAATGTAGTTGTTTAAGGATGGGCCATCTTGAAAACGTGAAATCCTACATGTCATATGTACAACAATACACAAAAATAATTAAAATGCCTACCATGAAAACTTATTTTAGTTAAATTCTATCTAAATTGAAGCGTACACGAAGCCAAATAACGTCTGATCTTTACTAGAGATGCCAGTCAAAATTCAATTACAGGGGATGCTTGCTGTTTTTAAACCATTGGATAGAGCTCAATCTAAAAAGAATTTTGAGCCTTCATTTGTAAAAATCGGATGAAGGGTTCAAAAGTTATGAGCATTTGAAATTGCCTATTTTTGGTCAATAATTTTCCCAAGATGGCCGCCATCAATAATGATTTTAATGACTGTTTTAGAATTCTGATTTTTTGTGTAAACAGCAGATAATGTCTCTACTTTTGTTTTTTCCCATAGATTATAAGTTATTCTGTCAGAAAAATGAAACTGAACATGTTTGAAGTAATATTTGCCATTTGTTTTACTGTCCAAAATGCATCTCAGAGCCACTTTTGATCTTGACCGAAAGGTCCATTATGGCTCACATTGCCATAATTTTGTCAGAAAATAACTTATCTGACATCATAATAGAAGAAATTGTGTGTAGAAATACTTGTTTTGAGTGCAATTATAACATATGAATCATCTTTTACATCTTTTTGTGGAATTATGAATGCATAAAGGTGGGTGTGCAATTAGTGTTCAACACTATTTGAGATTGGCACCGTTTCACAGCAGTGAGTTATATGGAAAATAACACAAAAAGCTTCATATTTCCTAAACTAAAAATGATATCTGTACAAAATTTTGAAGACAATACCACAGTGTTGTGCACGTTCTGTTGGATGTGATATTTTTTTTGTCGACACAAGAAATGGCAGCCATTTTGTTCAAAATGGCCACCATTTTTTAATAAAATTCCTCAGACAGTGAACCTGTTCCAAGATAATTTGATCATTTTTTTATCAATATAATTAATATCACTGAAAAAAATGGATATGGAGGTTTGTACCAATGACCTCTTATTTGTTTTAGCATTTTATTACGGATTAATTGTCATATTGGTGGCCATTTTGAAAACAATGGCTTTACAATTTGTTCCGCAAATTTACGTTTTTTAAGATTACTCTGTTGTTTCTAGTCAGAATTTGATCATCAAGGTACCAAATTAAAGATATTTTAAAAATCTATAACCTTAAGTAACTAATAACTAACTAAATACTTTTCATTTCATATATACCACCAATATGTAATCCCCCCCAAGGGGTGAAGATTCCAGACACCTTCCCCTTGCCGAAAATTTGACTGGGTCGGCTTGATATACATGTAGGTGTTTTTGTTTTCCTACCTCAATGTCTTGTAATCATAATGTAGCTGTACAATTGCTGAAAGTGATGTTATATGCATCAACCACTCAACAAGCATGATAGTGAAACACCTCTAAACTGAACTTCCTTAAGATCAGCTTGTGTTTAAAATAGATGGATATTATTTACACCGTTTACACATGTCCTACAAAAGGCTACATGGAATCTGGAACTTTATTTAAAATAAAGTTATGTTGTTTATATGGGATGCCGTTTATATTCCCTTTATTACAATTTGAACAAGTAAATTAGTTTCAGCCTTACTCTCCATGTCGTTCGAATCCTGCTCATGTTCAACTTCAGGTGTAATTGATACCACATAATTGTGTGATAAAATTTGTCAGTGACTTGCAACAGGTCTGTGGTTTTCTCCAGGTACTCTGGTTTACTCCACCAATAAAACTGACCACCACGATATAACTGAAATATTGTTGAAAGTGGCATTAAACACCATAACCCAACCCCCCACTACTCTCCGACTCCATGTCAAAGTTTCAGTCTTGCTCATTACTATTCTAATTTGCTTCTTAAAACATGTTCAATGAAAACAACAAAATATTAAGTTCATTCATTTATTATTCAGGAAATATCTGCCCCATGATCTGGTGTATTTTTGAAATACATCATCTATTGTCACATGCATGTATTGTGGTCTGAATAAGTCCAGCTACATGTAAACTAAATATTTCATTATGATATAAATTATGGACTCAGCTGTATATTATCCTGCAGTCCTAAGTTCAGGTATTATATCCCAAGGCCAGCTTGGATCACATGTCTTTGACCAGCAAAGCATACTGTCAGGTAAACTGGAAAAAACAACAGAAGGGACCACAAAGAAACAGTTATAATTATAACTTATTATCCTTTCATAACTACTATTATAATAAATATAAATTCACAATGTATTTAGGCAAAAAAAATTACCAGAGTTTCAAATTTTTGGTATTGACCCCAATTTTTCGTGTCTCCCCAAAGTTTTCATTTTTTTGGACAAAGTTAAAGTCAGATCCTTGTTCTGTATAACCTAGGTAAAAATATATGGTTTGTCTACTTATACTACCTTCCCCTTTTTGAGAATATTAGCAGAAACACTGGTATTTTTTTTTCATTGGTTTATAAATATGCAATAACATTTTGTTTACTTTTATTTGAATTTAGTCAACCATGGAAGCTGGCAAATACAAAAAAAAGTGCAGCACCATGACAAAAGTTGCTTGTGTTGATGCATACCTGCAATCCAATACCCTGGTTGAATAGTTCAAGTGACATAATCTCATTGAAATTAAACCTGGCTTTGGAATTTTTTTTTATCTCTGTTTACACCCCCCTTTTCGGTTTGTTTACTTTTGTTTTGACAAGTTGGAAGTATTATAAATTGACAAGTTTTTCATAAACTACTTGAAAAGAAGCAATGCAAAAAATAAATCGTACGTTTAAAACATTTAGAACAAGGTTTATACATACCTAACCTACGATAACATCTGTGTTACAACCAGCGTCGTTGACGTTACAAATACTTCCCACTTCCAGCGATGTACAAAAAATGTACGTGATGACGTTCTCCTTCAGACATGTTTAGGGGCGTTTTAAATACTAAAAATCAGCTATGTTCCCGATCTAATATGGTTGAGATGGTATGTTTCCTACATTGATATTGTAACAGAAAATACAAATATCGCCATCGGAGAACGCTACTCATTGAATAGTTCATCTTGGAACTTTTCAGACGACCATTTTCCATTTAGCATGCTCAGGAAATCGGAAGCAACTTTGACCATGCGCAAGCTACGAATCTGAGCTTTAATTGGATAATAATTATGGAACTATATAACATCAGAAACATAGCCGGGCAAGGCATTGAAAGGGGGGACCCTAGTGAAAAAAACGTGCTGCGAATGGTAAAATTCCGAAAACAGCGATTCCGATTCTAACACATTATATTTAAACGATTCCATATTAAAAGAAACAAAATTTTTAAAGATTATAAACAATGTTCAGATAATTAATTAATGTAAAAAAATTATATCTTTATATAGTTTTATCTGTCAAAATCTGACATCAAAATATTGCATTTTCATGTATCAGCAGCTACCGGAAAACAAAATGGCGGCCAAAATAACGATAAGTCGGCATCTCTATCTTTACATTTTAAACTGGAAGTCTTCATATGACGTCATGTAAAAATGACGTTGTTTATGTGCCAAAGTCGTTCAACAATATTTCCCGGAATTTTAATTTTTGTGATTTTTAGACCCAGGGATATGCAAGAATACATTTTTATGTTCAGTATTGCATTAGAATGGATAGTAAACTCAATTTGCGACCATCAAATCTCCAATTGATGCCGTGAAATTTTCAAATACAATACAGTTATCTCCTAAATAGGCCGTCAGCGTCAAATTCATAGTCGTAAATATCTGGGTCAGCCATATTGTTTACAAACAAGTGCATTCGGCGTAGGAATATAGCATTCCTTCAGGCCTGTCAACTGCAGATTTGACGGCACTCGACAGCCAATGAAAATATGCGTTACATCATAATTGCATTAGAATATGGCATAGACTCCTTTAGTGTTACAAACCTTATTGTCATAGAATTCTTTGCTTTAACAAATGTTGGTATGTTATCATTTATATCCTTTACATTGATAATAACTGTCTTATTTGATGATAACTTTGCCGGTGAACCATTGTTCTGTGCTTTAACCAGCAGAGTATATGAAGTGATATTCTCATAATTCAACATTGTTCGACATTTTAACGATCCCGTTGATGGATCAATCTGAAAATCGTCTGACCCACTACAAATAATAAAGAAATGTATAAGTTATTTTACTGGCTACCTTTGTTGCAAAACAAAACTGAAGAGTACAGAAAATTAATGACGCCATTAAAGTCTGTTCACACGTTCAAAATGACCTATTAGTTATTCCACTGGATGTTATTGTCGTGTACCATCATATCAAGCACTTACAATACATTTGTCACAATGCACATATTTCTGTGTGGGCTACTGAATACATTATAGAAAACAATGAGGGCATCGATATATAGGAGGTCAATACAAAGATACACCTATGTTGTATCTAAGGTTACATAATGGGCGTCGCTAGCGGAGGAGGAACTGCTTGCCCTTCGGGAGAATCTGAGTTCAAGTTACTTGATCTTTTGTTATCTATGTAGTATTTTCATATTGTTGTTTGTCCTTTTCCTTTTAGCCATTGTGTTGTATGTACTTATTTGATTTACTGATTCTGAATAACCCTTTGGTATCTTAAGTCTCTTCATATAACGTTCCATGATCTTCTATCTTCTTGAAAGGGATAGCACAACGATATAATTTCTTTTTATTGATTTGCCAATTGAAACTTTGAAATAACTCAATTAGTGGAGCAGAAACTGCTGACTCCTCTGGAGAATTTGAGTTCACCTGCGTTTTTTGGTTGTTTTCGTGTTACTCAATCTTTAGTTTTCTGCATAGTAGTTGTAGATCGTTGTTTGTCCTTTCACCCTTTTTCTTTGGCCCTTGTATTTTCTGTCCTCTGATTAACGACTTCTAATCAACCCCTTGTTATCTTCAAACTTTTCTTGTCATGGATGAATGAGTGATATTAAAATACTAGTAGTTATTTATTGTCATGGATGAATGAGTGATATTAAAATACTAGTAGTTATTTATTGTCATGGATGAATGAGTGATATTAAAATACTAGTAGTTATTTATTGTCATGGATGAATGAGTGATATTAAAATACTAGTAGTTATTTATTGTCATGGATGAATGAGTGATATTAAAATACTAGTAGTTATTTATTGTCATGGATGAATGAGTGATATTAAAATACTAGTAGT
>MJUT01000457.1:0-13400 GCA_002080005.1 Gigantidas platifrons
GCTTTCCTAAAAATCCAGTGGGAATTATAATCCTATTTTAATATATCACTTCCTTTACTAATTCTCGGAAGAACATGTAGATGTGTTAATGAGAAATATTGACTTCCTGAATTCCAAAAATCCCTGAAATGGGAACAAGATCTATCTATATATTTACTAATTTCATGTTTACCTTAGTCAAATAGACCTGAATCATGGTGAGGTTTTACATGTTTATTGATTTTAATAGATTGTGTTTGTTACATTTTACTTATTACTGAAATATACATCTGATATATCTTAAGATTTATAATGTGGTGCATATTTCTTATCAGTTCTTGTACATTTGGATTAGTATCATTGGGAAATTCAGATGTTTGGTGAGAAAAAAATAGCAAAAAGTTAATTTGTGTAAACATTTGGATTAATCATATTGTGTCTATCCTTTAATTATTTTTTTTAATTGTTTAACTAAAACGATAATTGTCTGGATTTTGCGTTAACTTTTGCTGTATAATTATTCTTTAGAGAGTGGACTTCTAATTTGAGTATACATTTTGGGTGAACTTGTAATATCTATATGTAACACATTTATCTGCTCTCTTGGCAGAAAACTAAATATATACTCAGCAAAAATTAATGACAGAAACTTCAACTAAATTTATATTGATCAATATTGTTATATTTGAGGTTTTTACGACGACTTTCTGATAAGACAAAAATGCGCCAATATATTTAAGGAATATTTGAAATTTTTGAACAGGTTATACGATATAACCTGGTTTGAGGCAGTTTACGCTCATTCATCAATCTTTATTCTCATAAACCATCGTAATACATTGGTATAGAGGTACAATATATACAATATATACAGAAAATAAATAAAAATAATAAATACAATAATAGCAATTGTAAGTACCCAGGATGTAGTAAACTAGAATTAATGTTTCTGTTTCCTTAATTTTGATTGTGTTTTACTACTTATTATTTCTTTAAATTTCAAAACTTTCAATGCATGAATTTCTTTTGTCATGGAAATGACTGCATCGCATAATGTAATGAAATTCGTCCCCAATTTGATTTTCTTGACAGAGTTGACATTTTCTATTTTCGCTTGCGATATTATTCCATCTTCCAATTTATATGGGTAATTTTGTATTGGTGGTTCTAAATTTGCAAAAAGTGAAAATGTCTTTATTTTCTAAAATATTAAAATAGTTTTCAAATTCGAATATTTGTTTATAAAGTCTGTAGTTCAATGCCTTTGGGGAATTTCTAAATTGCTATTCCATTCTTGTAAAAAATTATCTTGGAGACGTAATTTTACATAAGCGATCACCCACTCAGTATTAAAGTTTATATTCTGAAATATCCATACATTTGATAAGCTACAATTATCCAATATATCTTTTACAAATTTTACCCAAGGAGCAGATATATTTCCATTACAAAAGAAACTATGCAAAAGTTTATGAGATATGGCTGACAGCTTGGAAGCCTTTCCAGTAAGTAATTTGCACCAATATGATATTACTCTAGTTTGTATATCTATATAAAATGGAAAGCGACTAAGTTCGCCGTATATCATAAAATTTGGCGTGCTTTGCTTCAAGTGAAGTATTAATTTGCAGAATATCAGATGCATTTTTTCAATTACATAATTATCACTAAATCCCCAAACTTCACAGCCATATAGTAATATAGGTTTTACAATTCGATTGATAGATTATGTCTTTTCCCGCTTCTGATAACTTCATACATGGCTTTTGTAGCTTTTTAAATATTTTTTGTTTTGCTAATTTAAACTTTCCCTTTTTTGTAAAAGTAACACCTAAATAATTAAATTCGGTCACAGTTTCAATTTCTTTTTCATCATACAGGAAGTGTATATTTTCCGCAGTTCGACTCTTGAAAAAAACCATAATTTTTGTTTTTTCAGTGTTTACTTTAAGTTTCCACAATTTACTGTATTCATAAAAATTATTTAGTAAAGTGTGTAACCCATCAGAAATCTCTGACATTAGAACAGTGTCGTCTGCGTATAAAAGGGCGAACATTTTTAAATGTATTTCCAATTGTGCTTCTAGTTCGCTAGAAATACTTTCTAAACCTGTAATATTCTTGTCTTCCATAAACTGTTCAAGGTAATTTAAAAATACTGCAAATAAGAAAGATTACAAGTTTTCACCTTGTCAAACGCCCACTTCACTTCAAAAGAAATCTGACTTGTTATCATTATAAACAATACATGATTTAATACTATTATACATATTTACTGTAAAATTATACATTTTTCCATTTATTTTATTTAATAACAACTTATACCACAAAGCTACCCTCCAAACCTTGTCGAATGCCTTTTCGAAGTCTACGAATGCGCAGTACATTTCTTTTTTTTTCTTTTTTAATATCTCAAAAAAGGCATGAATACATTTGTACTATATATACAATCTAAATTATTTTGATTTTCATTCAACAATAAGAAACTTTCTTGGGTTACCCTAAAATTTTCCCATCAATCATTTAAAAAAAAATTGCATCATGGAATAGTTATGTCTAAATACATATCTGCCAAAGTTTCAAAAATTTTCACCGTGTCGTTTTCTCCATAGCACATCCTAAATATTTTGGGGGTAATCTGGACGCCAGATGGTAATACTAGTTTCGGAAGATTCTAATAGATATGTACATTTATTTCTGATTGAAATGGAATATTTTGGCTTAAATACACTTGAGAGTGTTGTTGTTGAATAAATATGAAATATCTAGCATATCTGAATATCCTGTTGGGAGATATTACTCTTTTTTTTCAATTGGTTGGGCGTGGCTTAACACGGGCTGACTGATTACAGGAAAGTCCATGTATTTAGAAGGGTCAGGTTTTCATTTCATTTCATTTATACAGCTATATTCAGTCGTGCGTGTATGATCCAATCTGTGTATTTAAATTACACCCTTGTGCGTTCTATTCCTTTTGTATGAATTGATTTCGGCGACACTGCTGAATACAGTTCAATAATGTCAATAACGGGAACTGCCCTGTACATACACAAAATAAAATCGAATGCTCTCATGTAAATTTAAAGGTCAACTCCGCCCGACCAGTTAAATAAAATAGAGTAATAATAACGTGCAAAACAGTGGAAACTACAAAAAGGGGGGATGCCATGAGGACCACCTTGGTATTAAAAATCAGATTAAAAAAATTCCTGTCAATTAATTTCCACCAAAAATGCTACACTGAAGAATAGACATATAGACATCATTGCACCACATTATACAAACTTTTACAGTCCGATTTTAAAAATATTTAAATTAATGTTTTTCATGGCACCCAGAAAAAAAATGAAATTGTCGAGGAAAGTTACCACACACCCATCTTTTGCTAGTTTCTTTGTTTGTGAGATAAAAAATAACTAGTTACCAATAATAAAAAACTTTTGAATTCTTATAATTGACACAGTAGATGTCCAAATTACCAAATGACTGCATGTCTTTTTTATTTTCATGTCGGCTGGGGAGGGGGAGGGGTTGAGGGTGACTATACTTGATTAATTCATTATAAAAAAGAAAAACAAAAAAAAAAACACACAGACAGCCACCCAGCTGTATTGTTAAATTCCTTTACATTCTGTCCTCAAGTTGTATTCGTTTGATTCTGATTATTATTTATTTGTCTTAGGAGAAGGGGACGGCGGTTTAAGAGAGGATCAGATAATATTACAATTTTTTTCCCAAACAAAGCCTCCTATCTTTTACTACCGTATAATTTGCTCTATAGTTTCATAATATCTAAGATTCTGATGAATATATTTATTTTTTGTTTTTTTAAGAAACCCTTGAAATTCAATAGAAAAAGGTTGTCACACAAATCAGGGGCGTAGCTAGAGCAAATCGAAGTATACGCATAATTTCGGCGAGAGGTCAGGGGACCGCTCAAGGCCCCCAGTGGGTCCAAGGCAAAGCCCTGGTAGGGGATCCAGGGGGAAAAGCCCCCGGAAGCTCCTGGATTTTACCAGATTTACATACTTCAGAACCTGTTTGCGTGAGTGTGTTTTGTTCTGCCTACAGTTCACTATCTGTGTTTTACGGTCAGGTCGTATGTGCCGGAGATGGATATAGAAAACACGTAATTTGAGGATATGACATATAATTCGTTATCTACACAACATACTTATATTAAAATGTTGAAGTGTTGATATCATTAGATCTTTACTCAAGCTTGTGAAAATGATCCTTCTTGGATGAACAGTTGAAAATGAATTACGCACTGGTCTTTAAATTTCTTGCATGTGACAACTCAACATATTTAATTTTCTGACAAACTATTTATCCCTCTAGCCACGAAGAAGGGGCGGATATCTTTTTCAGGGATTGGGAAGGCAAGGGGCCATGTGCTAATGGCCCTTTGAGACTGAAAATATCCGCTTTTGATTTGATTTTTTTTATGAAATTTTAAAGAATGGCCCCTTGAGATATTGAATTTCTTCAAAAATGCTGCAAATGGCCCCCTCTCAAAATTTTATTCCACACCCCTGCTTTTCATGTGTTTGGTTTTCACTGGTCGGTTAGTATGTAGGGATTGGGAAGGCGAAAATGACCCCTTGTTGTTGTTATGTAGATCCCTCCTTTGTCTGGAGAACTGCACAATGAATACAGCCACACTTACTATGGAAGAGGATGACTTTTTTACAAAGAAAGAATATGCCGAGAACACAGCAACCCACATCTTACACAAAGTGCATTCAAAATGCTAAATTTTAACTGCGTGTGAAGCGCTTTTCTCGATTAACCTTCATTCATTGTATGAATTCACAGAATCACTGCACATGAAATGAACCCTTAAATTGCAATGATTTGATTTAAAAATTTCGTGATATAAAATTCATATGAAATCTTAAAAGAATGGCGCCTTGATTTGTCAGACTGTCGGACAGACTTTCAGAATCACCGTCTGCTGTATGTAGACGAGGATGTTCAGACAGACAGGCGTAAATACATTGGTAAAACTAATTTCTTCTGCCGCTAATGACGACCAGTGATGCTTTGATATACTAGACGTTTTTCTTTCAAATTCACTAACGTTCATTGCTTCGAACAGACGGACACCAAGTTATGCCCAATGACCAATATTGATATTGCACTGATAAAGACGACAGGTGAATACTCTGACATATCAATAACAGAAAATCAATACGGACGCGAAGAACGTTCTGGGATGATCACGAAATCCCGGTGCGTAATCTAGACATTCAAAATCTGGAATCGGATAATTTTCAATCTGGTTTAGAAATCATTTAAAACCGAAAAATGGTACCTCTTCTTACTTTTAACATTTAATTTCATAAAAAAAACCGCATATTTCGTTTTTAGCTGATTTTTTTATGTGTACGCAATTGCGTTTTTGCGTATAGGGAGCTACGCCCCTGCAAATTGTGTTACATTTCTGGCATTTTTGACAACATATTTCGATGAACATTTTTTCTGGAAAGAGATATTTCAATGATATTTTGTGGGCATATAATAATAACACACTGCCTGACACTGGCATAAGCAACAATAAGATATTAAAATACAAGGAGCACAACTATGGAAAGGTAAAAAGAAAAGGGAGTTTTTTTTAACTGGCCATATCCAATGTAAACAATCTTTGTCAAATATCTATAAATTATAAGAAAATTATGCTCAAATTCGCTGTCCTTTCCATTGCTCTTGCAATACCGGATACCAATTTTCCCACTGTAAGAAAAATAACGGGTATAAAATGCATAAAAACGTCTAATTTCAGAATCAAATCGGAAATGTGAAATATGACTTTAGATAACGGTAAGGTAGAGACTGACACTAGTCACGTGACTTTTAAGAATATTGAATAATATGACTTTAGATAACGTTAAGGTAGAGACTGACACTAGTCACGTGACTTTTAAGAATATTGAATACAAATGTGGTAATAATTATTAATTATGTTTGCAGTATTTCTTACGAGGTATTTTGCTTTTTGAATTTTCTACATATGATTTGTACAAGTTCTCAAATTAAACTGAAATACAAATTTTTATACAGTAATTTCCTTATCAATAATACATTATATGTGTAAAATGTTATATAAAGCATTTCGTCAAGGGAGGTAATCATGTCTCAAATGATATTAGAATATGATGAGTTTTGCATGTTTTTGTTTTTGCATGTTCCTGCCCTAGAAGAATTGTAGACAGCTTAATTTGCTAACTATATCACCTAGAAAGGAAAGTTTTCCCTTACAAACATTATCTTTGCCTGTTTTATTTTCATTTATTTAATGTTTTGTTAAACAAAAGTGAAAAATGTGGACATTTTTCATTAAATTGACAAAAAAGGGTATATGTCAGGGTGTCTTTCTAAACCCCTAACTTTTTTTTTGCCTGGAAACATATCTTTATTTTTTTAATGATATGTAGCATAGATCTTTAAAAAAAAAATGCATTGCCACAATTTTTTTCTATTCCACTTTAAAATCAAATTTTGTTGGATTTCACCAAAGCCAGTTACAGGCTATATTGCCAAAAAAGGGTAGCCATTTTGAAAAAAAAAAATTATAAAAATTTATGTCTTAGATATTCCAAAATATTCATTTATCATATTATACTCAGATAATTAAAAGAAAATTATATGCAATGTTTTTTGGGTACCTTAATGACACGGAGGAGTGAAAAAAATGACATTTGTTTGGACTTCAAGAGGGGGGTAACTCTTTCAGGGAATATTTTGAAAATAAGCCTGGAAAGCTATTCTCAAATTTTGATATTTTGTTAGGGACATCCCAAAGAACAATGTATATGAAATTCAAAAAAATTCATCGATTAGTTATTTTTTGCCCATAGTGTCCTTCTCTACTTTAAATGAACGGACACTCATGACCATACTCCACAATTACTTCATTTATTATTTCAGTGCCTTCCTAACCTTATCGTGATCATATAGTAATTGGATTTACAACTAAAAAAAAAGTGCCTATCACCACTGATGTTGTGAGTTCGAATCTCGATTAGGACGAGGTGTACAACATTATTTGATAAAGTTTATCAGTGACTTGTGACATGTCGGTGGTTTTCTCCGGGTCCTCCGGTTTCCTCCACCAATATAACTGAAATATTGTTGAAAATGGCGTTAAACACCATCAAACAAACAAACAACCAAAGTTGTTCGGGGTTGTTAAGATACATATAATTATACCTGTAGTTAATTCTATATCGATGTCATGTACTTAAATATCCTGATGTATTTCTAAGAAATGTATTATGATTGTATTCTAGGATAAACGGAGTTGTGAAGAATATCAATGTGATTTGTTACTTTCCCAGAACAGTCCGTTATCTAAATTACCAGAACCGGAAACAAATGGAATATTTGTGATAAAAGAAGATGAATGTATTATATATGTGGGTCAATCGGGTGACTGTATGCGAGAAAGATTGCTGAGCCATTTGTCCGGATATGACGCCCAAACTGTTGGAACATATCTAAAAACACTTTCAAAAGAGTACAAGACGGAACATATAACGCTAGGATGGATTGAAATAAAGGGAGCTAACTTTAAAGAACATCATTATTTGCGTTGTCTAGCCAATAAGCAACAAGAGTGGCCGAAATGTAATCTAAAACGAGGCCGACCTATTAAAAAGCAAACACGGACAGGAATTTGAAATGATTAGATGGTTCCAGGAATTCAACATTATCTAAACTATTAACAGCCAGTGAAATTGTTATTTATGATTTATCATATCACATTTTAATGAACATTGTATTTATTGCTACCTCAAATATGATTATCTTTTATTTCAACCATGCGTCATAATGCCAATCAGAGGACCGGTTATTCGATATTTTGCCACTATGATAATTCAGGCCCGACAAAATAACAATAGAATTGGAGACAGCTTAATTTGCTAACTATATCACCTAGAAAGGAAAGTTTTCCCTTACAAACATTATCTTTGCCTGTTTTATTTTCATTTATTCAATGTCTTGTTAAAAAAAGTGAAAAATGTGGAAATTTTTCATTAAATTGACAAAAAAGGGTATATGTCAGGGTGTCTTTCTAAACCCCTAACTTTTTTTTTGCCTGGAAACATATCTTTATTTTTTAATGATATGTAGCATAGATATAGGTAAAGTGATATATCTTTAAAAAAAATGCATTGACACAATTTTTTTCTATTCCACTTTAAAATCAAATTTTGTTGGATTTCACCAAAGCCAGTTACAGGCTATATTGCCAAAAAAGGGTAGCCATTTTGAAAAAAAAATTATAAAAATTTATGTCTTAGATATTCCAAAATATTCATTTATCATATTATACTCAGATAATTAAAAGAAAATTATATGCAATGTTTTTTGGGTACCTTAATGACACGGAGGAGTGAAAAAAATGACATTTGTTTGGACTTCAAGAGGGGGGTAACTCTTTCAGGGAATATTTTTAAAATAAGCCTGGAAAGCTATTCTCAAATTTTGATATTTTGTTAGGTACATCCCAAAGAACAATATACAATGTATATGAAATTCAAAAAAATTCATCGATTAGTTTTTTTTTGCCCATAGTGCCCTTCTCTACTTTAAATGAACGGGACACTCATGACCATACTCCACAACTACTTCATTTATTTTTTCAGTGCCTTCCTAACCTTATCGTGATCATATAGTAATTGGATTTACAACTAAAAAAAAGTGCCTATCACCACTGACGTTGTGAGTTCGAATCTCGATCAGGACGAGGTGTACAACATTATTTGATAAAGTTTATCAGTGACTTGTGACATGTCGGTGGTTTTCTCCGGGTCCTCCGGTTTCCTCCACCAATATAACTGAAATATTGTTGAAAATAGCGTTAAACACCATCAAACAAACAAACAACCAAAGTTGTTCGGGGTAGTTAAGATACATATAATTATACCTGNAAAAAAAGTGAAAAATGTGGACATTTTTCATGAAATTGACAAAAAAGGGTATATGTCAGGGTGTCTTTCTAAACCCCTAACTTTTTTTTTGTCTGGAAACATATCTTTATTTTTTAATGATATGTAGCATAGATATAAGTAAAGTGATATATCTTTTTAAAAAAAAATGCATTGACACAATTTTTTTCTATTCCACTTTAAAATCAAATTTTGTTGGATTTCACCAAAGCCAGTTACAGGCTATATTGCCCAAAAAGGGTAGCCATTTTGAAAAAAAAAAAATTATAAAAATTTATGTCTTAGATATTCCAAAATATTCATTTATCATATTATACTCAGATAATTAAAAGAAAATTATATGCAATGTTTTTTGGGTACCTTAATGACACGGAGGAGTGAAAAAAAAATGACATTTGTTTGGACTTCAAGAGGGGGGTAACTCTTTCAGGGAATATTTTTAAAATAAGCTTGGAAAGCTATACTCAAATTTTGATATTTTGTTAGGGACATCCCAAAGAACAATATATATGAAATTCAAAAAAATTCATCGATTAGTTTTTTTTTTGCCCATAGTGTCCTTCTCTACTTTAAATGAACGGACACTCATGACCATACTCCACAATTACTTCATTTATTATTTCAGTGCCTCCCTAACCTTATCGTGATCATATAGTAGTTGGATTTACAACTAAAAAAAAGTGCCTATCACCACTGATGTTCTCGATCAGGACGAGGTGTACAACATTATTTGATAAAGTTTATCAGTGACTTGTGACATGTCGGTGGTTTTCTCCGGGTCCTCCGGTTTCCTCCACCAATATAACTGAAATATTGTTGAAAATGGCGTTAAACACCATCAAACAAACAAACAACCAAAGTTGTTCGGGGTAGTTAAGATACATATAATTATACCTGTAGTTAATTCTATATCGATGTCATGTACTTAAATATCCTGTTGTATTTCTAAGAAATGTATTATGATTGTATTCTAGGATAAACGGAGTTGTGAAGAATATCAATGTGATTTGTTACTTTCCCAGAACAGTCCGTTATCTAAATTACCAGAACCGGAAACAAATGGAATATTTGTGATAAAAGAAGATGAATGTATTATATATGTGGGTCAATCGGGTGACTGTATGCGAGAAAGATTGCTGAGCCATTTGTCCGGATATGACGCCCAAACTGTTGGAACATATCTAAAAACACTTTCAAAAGAGTACAAGACGGAACATATAACGCTAGGATGGATTGAAATAAAGGGAGCTAACTTTAAAGAACATCATTATTTGCGTTGTCTAGCCAATAAGCAACAAGAGTGGCCGAAATGTAATCTAAAACGAGGACGACCTATTAAAAAGCAAACACGGACAGGAATTTGAAATGATTAGATGGTTCCAGGACTTCAACATTATCTAAACTATTAACAGCCAGTGAAATTGTTATTTATTATTTATCATATCGCATTTTAATGAACATTGTATTTATTGCTACCTCAAATATGATTATCTTTTATTTCAACTATGCGTCATAATGCCAATCAGAGGACCGGTTATTCGATATTTTGCCACTATGATAATTCAGGCCCGAAAAAATAACAATAGAATTGTAGACAGCTTAATTTGCTAACTATATCACCTAGAAAGGAAAGTTTTCCCTTACAAACATTATCTTTGCCTGTTTTATTTTCATTTATTCAATGTCTTGTTAAAAAAACTGAAAAATGTGGAAATTTTTCATTAAATTGACAAAAAAGGGTATATGTCAGGGTGTCTTTCTAAACCCCTAACTTTTTTTTGGCCTGGAAACATATCTTTATTTTTTAATGATATGTAGCATAGATATAAGTAAAGTGATATATCTTTAAAAAAAAATGCATTGACACAATTTTTTTCTATTCCACTTTAAAATCAAATTTTGTTGGATTTCACCAAAGCCAGTTACAGGCTATATTGCCAAAAAAGGGTAGCCATTTTGAAAAAAAAAAATTATTAATATTTATGTCTTAGATATTCCAAAATATTCATTTATCATATTATACGCAGGTAATTAAAAGAAAATTATATGCAATGTTTTTTGGGTACCTTAATGACACGGAGGAGTGAAAAAAAAAGACATTTATTTGGACTTCAAGAGGGGGGTAACTCTTTCAGGGAATATTTTTAAAATAAGCCTGGAAAGCTATACTCAAATTTTGATATTTTGTTAGTTACATCCCAAAGAACAATATACAATGTATATATAATTCAAAAAAATTCATCGATTAGTTTTTTTTGCCCATAGTGTCCTTCTCTACTTTAAATGAACGGACACTCATGACCATACTCCACAACTACTTCATTTATTTTTTCAGTGCCTTCCTAACCTTATCGTGATCATATAGTAATTGGATTTACAACTAAAAAAAAAGTGCCTATCACCACTGATGTTGTGAGTTCGAATCTCGATCAGGACGAGGTGTACAACATTATTTGATAAAGTTTATCAGTGACTTGTGACATGTCGGTGGTTTTCTCCGGGTCCTCCGGTTTCCTCCACCAATATAACTGAAATATTGTTGAAAATAGCGTTAAACACCATCAAACAAACAAACAGACAAAGTTGTTCGGGGTAGTTAAGATACATATAATTATACCTGTAATTAATTCTATATCGATGTCATGTACTTAAATATCCTGTTGTATTTCTAAGAAATGTATTATGATTGTATTCAAGGATAAACGGAGTTGTGAAGAATATCAATGTGATTTGTTACTTTCCCAGAACAGTCCGTTATCTAAATTACCAGAACCGGAAACAAATGGAATATTTGTGATAAAAGAAGATGAATGTATTATATATGTGGGTCAATCGGTTGACTGTATGCGAGAAAGATTGCTGAGCCATTTGTCCGGATATGACGCCCAAACTGTTGGAACATATCTAAAAACACTTTCAAAAGAGTACAAGACGGAACATATAACGCTAGGATGGATTGAAATAAAGGGAGCTAACTTTAAAGAACATCATTATTTGCGTTGTCTAGCCAATAAGCAACAAGAGTGGCCGAAATGTAATCTAAAACGAGGCCGACCTATTAAAAAGCAAACACGGACAGGAATTTGAAATGATTAGATGGTTCCAGGAATTCAACATTATCTAAACTATTAACAGCCAGTGAAATTGTTATTTATTATTTATCATATCACATTTTAATGAACATTGTATTTATTGCTACCTCAAATATGATTATCTTTTATTTCAACNGTCATAATGCCAATCAGAGGACCGGTTATTCGATATTTTGCCACTATGATAATTCACGCCCGAAAAAATAACAATAGAAAAGAACCGGGCGGTATGGAAAAAATACTGAAATTCTTCATATAATTGTTTATCTTGACAAAAGTCAACACACAAAATCTTCCACAGACATGAAAAGCAAATCTATGCAGTTACCGTGAAAATTGTTTTAATTTACACTTGAAAGAGTTCTAACTAGAGTAACACGACAGGTGTCATCAGCGGAGCAGGAATTGACTACCCTCCCAGCGCACCTGGATTCACCCACAGTTGTTAATGGGATTCGTGTTACTCGATCCTTAGTGTTCTTTCTGTGTGGTATTTTGAAGGCCATTGTTTGTCCTTTTCGTTTGGTCATAGTAATGTCTGTCCTTCCATGTACGGCTTCTGATTACTCTTTGGTATCTTCCAACTGTTTTAAACACGTCGAAAAATGAATAAATTCTATCATTCAGACCCTTTTTCTCAATTATTTTTCGGTAGAAACATAATAAGACTTGATAATATATAACATCTTTTGGAATTATTCAACAAATCAACAACGAAAATGGCTAGTTCACAAGACGGCTCATGCTTTAGTTATGTCCCTTGATTGAATTTTAAAACTTAATAATTACACTATGTGTTCATTTCAATTAGAAAGGCCCATAAAAACGGTCAAAAGGTTGACACGTGCGTCTGGAATAAAAACTTCATCAGTTAATGAAAAGCATAACCATTCAACCACGCCAACTCTCGGAAACTGTTTTCGAACGTTATCGAAAAACTAATAATACACACAGTAACAACAGATGAAAATGGGGAAGTATTAATTTTCCCATTGTGAACTTTCCATTTATATTTTGCAACATTCCAGGAGCACCTGCATATGAAGTATATATCTCAGTTGATACGACATTCCACAGCTTGTGGCTACTATCAGGATTTTCTTGATAGAGGGTCAATTGCTGCTAACAAGGTTTCCTATAAGTTAAGTTGAAGTCATCATTTCGACAGTTTTACAGTCGCCACCATGACTTGGTTGACGTTATGGAATATCTGCACAGTATAGGAACCTGTACGCCTGAAATCTCTTATTGACGTGCTCTTCTGTCAGCTGCATTACGGTTTCGGTGGAAATCGACTGCCCACGCTTTCAAAGCAGGCAAGTTTTTCGGAATTTATTATCGACAGATACAATGTATCTGTGTAAAAATGTTA
>MJUT01000457.1:15154-27241 GCA_002080005.1 Gigantidas platifrons
GTTATTCATATTTTTGTATGGTGAGTCTCCTTTTGATGGTATGTGAGTGGTGTTTTCGGTTGTAAATACAGATGTAAACTGGTTGTTAAGCATCTCGGCCTTTTGTTGTGATGATTCTGCCAGTTCGCCGTTGTTTTTTTAGTGTGCTTATACCCATCATAACTTGTTTTCTCGATTTTATGTATTTCCAAAATCTTTTGCTGTTGTTATCTTTTTCTGGGTCTAGCATGTTGTTTAGGTAGTCCCAATAGCTTTTATGTAGTTTGTTCCTAACTACAGTTCTTATGTCTTTAAAAGCTTTCTTGTCGGATGGTTTCCCAGTCTTTTTACTCTTGTTGTATAGCCATTGTTTTTTCCTTATAAGCCTTTTGATTTCTGTTGTTAGCCAAGGAACATCATGGTGTTTCCCTATTTTCTTAGTTGGTATATGTTTTTCTATGCAATGTTTTATGGTCTTCTTGGATAAATTCCAGTTTGACTTGTAGATTCAAGGTTTGACAGAAATTTGTGCATGAAAGATGTTAGTTCCTCTTTAATGCCATTCCAGTCAGCTTTTTTGTAGTTTGGCACTGTTCATGCTTGTTGTTTGGTTATTCTAGGCTTTATATCAGTTGTTATAGATAAGATGTCGTGATCACTCTTCCCGATCGGTGGGCCTTTCGTGGTTCTTGTGACTAGTGAGGGATGAGATGTAATCATCAGGTCTAATATCCTATCGTTTCTTGTCGGAAGTGTGTTTATTTGTTCTAGGAAGAAACTGTTCACAATGTTGATTAAAAAATCACATTGTGCTATATTTCTGCCACCAGGTTTTGTACCTCCAGTTTCCCAGTTGATATCACCAAGATTGAAGTCTCCACCAAGAAATATCTTTGCATTTCTGTATTTTCGGTCAGCCTTTATTTTTGACAGTGATCTTTCAAGTTTTTGTAGGGCTTTTTCATCTGAGTCAGGTGGTCTATAGAAAGAGCCTATGAGTATTTGATCATTCTTGTTTGGTCTTATTTGAACCCATTTTATCTCGCATTCTGTATCTAATTCTGTGCATTCATCTGCTTTTATATCTGGTCTTACCATGATGAGTACCCCTCCATCATTTTTGTCGACAAGTTCTTTCCCGTCTTTCCTGTAAATTTTGTATTGGTGGCTTGGTGGTACATCATGTAAAATTTCAGCAGTATTATATGTTGGGTCAAGATGAGTTTCTGTGCCTATAATAACTGCTGGTAATGAACTTGATATGATGTTATACAGCTCTGTACTTTTATTTGTTATGCTTTGGAAGTTGATAGTCAATATGGTTAAGCTGTTAGTGTTTGCAGTTGTTTCTGACAGTCCAGTGATGTAACTACTGTCTTCAATGCTTTCTAGGGTGGATTTTGGTTTGTAGTTTCTATTCTTTGGTGAAGATGAAGCTAAGGGTTCTGGGTGGTCTGATAGTTCCTCTATTGTAGTATTCAAATGGTGCCTGGGTAGTGATGACATTCTGGCTTCTGTTGTTCCATCCACTATTTCATATTGTGAATCGGAGTTGTTTTTCCGTACATCAGCAGAGCTGTCGCTGTACGGCACCTTGACGGAGCGTCTGTCATTACTTCTCGGTATGACAGCATTGCTGTCATTCTTTATCGGTATGACAGGAAACCTGTCATTGCTGTTTGAAGCATCAGCTTTGCTGTCGTTGAGTGAAGAAAAGCGGTTTGAAAGTTCAATACGGTCTTCTGTTTCGAAAAATGTGGTGGAAAAATTTGGTAGGCCACATTGAAGACATATCCAACTAAGGTCGTTCCCTTGCAGGGCTTTGTAAATATGGGGTGGTATGTTTGTGCATTTAGTATGATATCACATCCGTCACACTGAAGGGCTTTGGCATTCCAGTTTACATTTTTATCACATATTCCACATGGATACTTTACGGTTTTAGGGCCAGGGTGTGTATGTATGTCTCCGGCTTGCAGTATCAACATATATAAGTAAATGATTGATTTACTGTTTATTTTCATGGGCGTTCTTCTGTTTGTTAATTTGAACTGACTTATTACCAACATGAAATGACGTAGGTTGTAATCCTCATTTCTGTTCATTCCATTATTTGTCACAGTGCCGTTGTTTTGATTAAACGGGTTTTCATGATTGCATGATACCAATGTTATAAAAAGTAAACATAAACAAAAGTTCACATCCGGTTTAAACATATTGTGCAATAGTAGTGAAAATCGCCAGGGGCAGTCAAAGGTTTTGAATTTTTACAAAGTCAAAATTTGCTAGATCTGGAGTTTTTACATGAATCTACATGGTCTATTATGGATACTGACAATAATTCATCTGTAAATTATGATCCAAAAGTATCAATAATGAAGTTTATAGTCTGTTTTTGTAGCTCCGAATTTTTTGAGGCACCACTTCGCACGCATGCGCACACGGCGTTCTTTTTTTTTTTTNTGGATTGAAAAAATGAATGTGCTGTCGGCTGTTTGCTGTAGCTGTGTATGTCTGTTTGACGTCGCGTTTGAAAACGGTCTGTAACCTGATTGACGTGCTAAATTTGTATTTTAAAATGTCTATTTATTTAGCAATGCTGAGGTATTCATATCTGTAATTTTGCATAAACTGTATTCATATCTATTGACACCACCAACACAAGTATCGGGAATATTATTCAAGGACAAAGGGTCAAACGGGACAATTTTATTTTATCCTTGTTCCAAAGAACCTGTTAAAATGGTAAATATGATGCTATATGACTAATACATTGAACAAACAAAGATGCAGTCCTTGCATCAATCAATCAATCATACGCATTGTCAAGTTTTTGGACATACAGGTTATTAGAATTGAATGAAAACATAGAAAAACGTACCTGCCGTGAAAGTGTAAGATGTCGAATTCCATCGAAACCGTAATGCAGTTTACAGATGAGCACATCAATAATAGATTTCAGGCGTACAGGTATACTGTGATCTATGTCACAATTGACCACTGATATGTTAAACTTGTCGTAAACACTTCCCGTCCTTTTGTCTTTCATGACTTGTCAGCGGGCTTGTAACTATATTAACACGACCGGTGTCACTAGTGGAGCAGGAACGGCTTACCTTTCCAGAGCACCGGAATTCACCCCCATTTTTTACTGGGGTTCCTGTTGCTCGATCTTTAGTTTTTTATGCGTATGTTTTGTAGATGTTGTTTGTCTTTTTCTTTTTGCCATTGTGTTGTCTGTTCTTCGATTTACGGATTCCAATTACCCCTTTGGTATCTTCAAACTCTTCTTAGCAAATAATAACAATTTCAATTGTATTTCATAATATAAAAATGTAATTATTCAATGCCATCTTTTGTTGTTTTATAAGGTTGTAAAACTGTTGTCAGAATTACATTTCTTATGTTAAGCACTACTGGGCTTCATACAACATGTACTTCGGCCAACGCTACAAATCTTAAAACATCATTATACTTGCATCATCATACATGCCATTTACTCCGTATGGACAACAAACGTTTATAATTTTAAACTTCTATTCATTGTGTATTAAACCAGACTTCTCCATACATCTATCTGGTTTGCTTCTCGACATCCAGGAACAAACGATACACCTCTCCATTATCTCTGTTCTTTTACTGTACTCCTATGAGTATAGGGCAGAGTTTNTACCCCCCCCCCCCCCACCAAATTTTTTTTTTACAGAAGATAAAGCCTTTAATCTCATGTTCAAGCATATTGATGAAGTTCTGTTAATTAATAATCCACACTGCTAACTTGATTGAATTAATTTAAACTTGAGATAAAAGAAACAACAGAAACAGCTTGCTCTACCTCATTTCTTGACATGCACCCAAATTTATACCGATGGTCAATTTTCTACCAGACTCTGAAAAAAGAGACAACTCCAATTTTGTCTTTATCCATATTCACACCTTGGTAGTAATATACCAACTACTAGTATTCCCAGTATGAAGAAGATATTTCACAACCCATACATACACCCAGTCGTGAAGTTTGTATTCCTATGAACAGTCATTGATGATTCTCTAGGAATAAAATCCACCATGTCAATATTAAACAAAAGTAACATGTTTAATTTGTATCCACACAAAAATGCTAGTTTAGGTTCAAATTACATATGTACATTCAGGCCAAAAAAGAAGCTGCGTTTGAGTAAAATATACTATTTGTTACCTCAGCCAATACATTACAGGTAAATATAGGTATTCCATGTTTTATGCTACTCTCCATACAATCTGAACTCTTGTAAGTAAGCAGTACACAAAGTTGTCATTAAGGATATTTTTCCTGGTGTTGCCAATTCCACATAGGCCAAGCATGGTGGAGAAAAATAGACCATTGGGCTAAGAGCCAATTACTGCAACACTGAAACCGAGATTGGGAAATGGATCTGTTTAGTGCAGTCCCACAAGATTTTATATGTGAGCAATTTGCAGAATATGTTCTGAATACATGCATAAGTGAAACATCACATGCTTTCAACCTTTAGTGTGGACAAAACTGCCTTCTGAAGCTCAAAATAAAATCAAAATGATATATAAAAATATTTTTCAAATATAATTTTAGTATAACAAGTATTTATTAAATTTTGGCTCAAATACTATTTTATTTTTGGCTCAAATACTATGTTATTTTTGGCTAAAACACATACCAATTCTTGGTTCAAAAATATAATTTTTTGGGGTCCAAATAAGATATCGTTTGGCCTAAACTTAAATAACATTGTTTACCGGTATTTAGAAAACTAAATCAACACCATATAAAGATTTTAAATCATTTTTACTGCACTATATATTTACATGTTTCTACAAAATCTAAAATTTGAAGATATATATCTATACAGCAAGAACAAAAAGGCAAATGTACAGAAAAATAATCTTACAGATCTCAATATTTACGTTAACAGATCATGTAAAAACAGTAATGTATGTAATACTTTCTCCATAGATTAAAATAAGATATATATCTACCAATTACTCCATAAATCCCACTTTATATATATATATATATACACATTTTTTGTATATATACATTTTTTGTACATTATATATTTTATAAATATATTTACAAATTTTAATTTACATTGAATAAGATTTATTGAAATGTGGACAGATTTATATATAATATATATTTTGTCTATTATTTGTAAATTTTTCCTTCGATCTTTACATTTATGACAATATTTATTATCAAGCAATAAGCATGATACAAACCTATTATCGCTGATTTCTGACATGATTTTATATTAACAAATCCTCAATAAACATACTTTCGTTGATATCAAATCAAAGTTAGTCAGAATTAAAAACAGAAATGAGATTTATAAATAGATTATCATACAATCAAAGAGTTTAGTTTATTTTCTGCTTCATATAAAAATTATAGAAACAACGATTTATTTGTCACTGAACACTCAATAAAATATATTTTTTTGTGTCTAAATTTTCAACAACCAGTACAAAGATCTGAATTTCTTTCGTAAATGAAGCTTTTCCACCCATAGGAGACAGGTTCAAATGCAGCTAACAACCCTGTAAATCTTTAAATTCTTTCTGATCAATAAAGGATAATAACTATGTTTCGTCTATGTTACATTAGAAAATACAAATAAAAAAAAAATTTACCTGACAAAAATAGAGCTGCTGGGAACTTTTGATATACTTTTAAAATGTAATTATCTTGCCATTCTTTGTGAAAGATGATTAAAAAAAATCATTTTGCTATAATTTTTTTTTATAAAAGATGACATTACTGCACATATTACCATGAACTTTGAACCAGAAAAAAAAAACACTAGTCAATTATAATTGACTTTTACCATATATTGTTTTTCATGGAAACTGTCGGAACTAAACATTTCAACTTGATCTGTACTTGGATAGCAAAAATAGATTACCCTTTTGGTTGATTTGATTTGATTTGATTTTTGGTGTTTAATGCCACTTTCAGCTATATCATGGCGATCAGTTTCAGTGGTGGAAGAAGCCGGAGTACCCGGAGAGAACCACCGACCATGGGCAAGCAACTGGTAAACTTTATCACTTGCGGCTGCGAGTCGAGTGCACCCTTTTTTGTAATTTACAAAGCCAGGCATGAACCCACGCTGTATTGGTGATAGGCTTGGTATGAGTTGTTAGATCCAACGACCTAACTCATAGAGCCACCCAGACCCTCGATTACCCTTTTGGACCTCTTACTTAAAGTATAATATTGATTATGGGTCAAAACATCCAATTTGAAACATTTGTCTGAATTCAAATTTTAGTATTATTGGATAATAAACTAAAGTACAGAAACCAATTGTTAATAGACCAGGGATCGCGCTGTCGGTCGCCAATGTCGCAATTTGCGATTTTTTTTCTTGACTGGCGACTGAAATCGGCTTCTGGCGATTTTTTTGGCNCCTAGATTTCCTTGTGTAAAATTATCTATAATCACTGTGTACCGTAACAAAAATCAATAATCCATAAAATACACTACAATGACAATTTTATTACATGTTACAAGCCAATCAACGGATTATAGAATTTTTGTTTTGATTACGTAATCTTTGATCTCACCTGGCTTGATTTACCTGGACAAAGAATTCAATCAACGATAATGATTTTTTTTAAGTTATGACATGTACTCAAAATGCCACAGTATATGTATGTATCATATTTAATATGATATTTAAAGTGGACATAATAATTTTGTAATCGTCATTCATTGCAGGATTTGTCACAATTAATGTCCGCCATATATTGCGAACTATTTTTTTTTGTCACGTTTCATTTATGAAATTGTCGATATCATGTTTATTGAAATCTATCGTATCCATTAAGTATTTTGAAAGTGATTTTCTCGAAAAGTTATAAACTTTAAAATGGCGCGATCAGCAGGAGTTCACAATCCAGATTGCTATCGATCTGCTTCCGGGTAACAATTGCGTTCTATTTATAGCACTATTTACAAACAGCAATAAAAAAAAAATAACCACTATTTTTATTCCAATTGTTGCAAATTTGATTATGAGGTCTGAGAAATAATAATTTATTTTACAGCTTGCTTCAGTTTATGACGTTTGTTCTATATTTTCATTACCTACATCTACATTTTTTGTACATATAGAAATTGGACAAATTTGAAATTGGCAGAGAACATAATTTTTTTTTCTACTGAAGACTACACAAATATGAGTTATTACAATTGTTGTGGTATTAGACTAAAGCACAGTAACATTTCAAAAAGGGTGGGGGGGGGGGTTACAATTTGGGTTGTATTAGATCAAAATCTTGGCAATGTTATGTTTTATCAGTTGGTTGCTAATTTGCAAAGTATGTTCCTGTCCTAGGAGGTTTTTCATAGCTTTTCTATCTCCATGTATAGTTTCGGTTCGAAAAAATTGGATCCTTGTAAAAATTTTAGCTGGCTCCTGACTTTCAAAACTGGCACCTGGCGATTTTTCTGGCTCCTACTTTTTGGGAGCCAGAGCAGCCCCTGATAGACTATATCATTGTTTATCACAATTTTTACTGGTGTATAAAAAATACCACATCTATAAATTCCTATCATATATAAATTATCTACAATTACAAACAATATAATATTGCATTATTTTTCTTTTAATTAAATTTTAGTTATTGCACAGTATTAGTTTCAAGCACTTTTTTATATTCATATTTGTTTTTTGGGTTTTTTTTTGGAAAAATTTCCATGCTATGTTCTTTTCAAAATGTAGACCACTCCCTCTAGGAAAACTATTTTTTTGTTCTTGCTAAAGTTACTACTGAGTTTTTATCAAATTATTTTTTTAAAATAAAAAATGATGCCACAGAATTCTTTCTATTAGGTTATTCCATTAAGAGTTGAAGGTTGGAGCAAGAATGGATTTTTATTTTGCATCGTTTTGTTGTGTTGTGTGTCATCAAAGATCTCTGGGTCTACGAGATTAAAGAAAAACATGTCTTGGACAAGCACTTATTTCTGAGTTCCCATATACCTTAATAAGGTAATATTATCCAAAATAGATGTTGGCCAAAGATGATAATAGGACTTCTGAATACTATAGTCTCCATTCATTATTTTAACATAAGATTAATCACTTAGATGTGTACAGAGAATAAGGTCTCCATATATTTCTAATCAATGAGAAAGAGTTGTAATTTATTCCCCTCTACCAAGTTAGATAAGGGAGATAATAAACTAATATATTTCCCTTTACCAAGTTAGATAAATTAGATAATAAACTAAGTTATTTCTCTTTTCTAAGTCAGATAAGTTAGTTGGCCTGAAAATTTGAACAAAGGTAAATATCAGGAATTGTAGTTGTTGAATTTTTCAATGTTGTTCACTACTCTTACATCAAATGAATGGGTTAGAGTTAGGGTTATTGTGTTTAATGCCACTTTCAGTCATACTGTGGTAGTCAGTTTTATTGTCAAATGAATGGTGATTCCAGTGTATGGGAAATGTTTCAAAACACAATCCTATTCAAAATTTAAATATTTACATACAAACTTATTGTGACACACTATAAATAATAAATATAAAAGATGACCCAATTGTACAAAATATACAAATTGTACACTTTATAACATAAACCAGTACATTAAACAAACAAAAAATATGTAAAACATAAAACAGAAAAAAACCTCAAAAAACAAAATTGCATTGAATGTTTTCTCATCATATATACAGATAGCAAGCACTGTATACAAAAAAATCCCAAAATAATAAAACAAAAAAAAAGTAAATTGTTAATAAATACAAAAATTAAACATAAATATTCTATTTTATTTGATGTCCTTCCAAGCCTAATTTTAATGTCATGTCATATTTGTATTAGGCCTCTTATCTGTGGCATGTAAAAACGGTCTGTCAAAACTTGTACAAAAATATCTTCTATATGGTATAATATTACAGGTGATTTTGTGACCATGGAAATTAAAAGAAACAAAACACAACATGGAAAATAGTGCTTCAGATATTTTTGTGTTTTTTTAGTATATTATTAACTTTACAACCTCATGTGAACAATTAATAAGCAAACATATTTTTGAAGCAGTCAACAATTAATGGGCTTTCAATTATTAAATCTAGGGACGAATTTTAATATTATGGGTTGTGGTCCACAATTGGTCTAGTTCCCATAGATTAGTCCTTGAAATTCCTTCACAAGTTACTATTGCTATGATATAAGTAACATTCTGTGTAAATAGCTCCCATTTATAGAAACAAAATATATATCACAGCTATTGATTCCTACTTCATATTTATTTATCTAGAATATGCCTTTTTGTGTAAATAAATAAAAATTGCACCAACAATTAATTTCATAACTTCAATTTCTCACCTATATATTAACAATATTTCATATGTATATTGTACCATTGGTCATTTTTATATTTACAAAATATTTAGACATTTAAACAAAATTCTACAATTGTTTAGACAATGGCACAAATAATACCTTGGACAAAATGCAAAATTTTAGCAGATGGAATTAATATTTCAATTAAATATAAATTTTCTGTTTCTAAAACAGTACTGCTCTTGAAATTATGCAAAATAAATTATTCATAACATTATAAATATAAATGCCGAATTTTAGTAATCTCATTTTTATATCAATTATACTCAAGCTAATTGTGATGTTTTATAATTATGCAAAACATTACATTGACGGCAAGATTATTGAACAAAAAAACATGAAGTGTCAAATTGTCTAGTTCAAAAACAAAATATCAACAAAGTATGAATATGCATCATCCAAAATATATAGGTATTTAATATATAGAAAGGAAAAACATTTTTTACCTGCCTTACTGAAATTAAATGATCTATGGATATAAAAAAAAATCCATAATAGGCATTACGAAAAAAAAAAAGAAGAAAAAAAAGAAGCAGTTGGCAAAAACTTACAACTTTATGATATGTATGTATTATATTGGACCAAGCAATATTTCATGTACAGGTACATTTAAGACAACAAAAATGGCAGTGCAAATTGATATTAAACAGTACATAAATCTCATACAGATAAAAAAAAAACCAAAGAAACTGAAAACCACATATATACAACTTACAAGTATTTTTATTATTATTATCATTTTAACTGAAATTATATGATTACAACCCTCTCAATAACAAACTGGGTACACCACTGATAACCTATTGTAAGTAGAAACATCAACAAAAAACAAACAAACAAACAAATATAGATATATAGAAAAATATAGATATTCTAGTTATAGACAGGCAAAAAGTAGTACATATGTATTCCAATATAAAAAGGAATTGGTAACACTATTTTTCCCAGTCCTTGCAAAATTTTGTTGGACATGTCAGATAAACTGCCATCTATCAAACAGAAATTTTATCAGGCCTGAACTGATTGTTTGTCAGAAATGATGTCCATATTTTGTTTATTTGGGGTATAGTTAATTATTTTACAAGATAATATTCTACTACAATCTGATCTAATGTTTGAGGCAATTCTTAATAAATATAACTGTTCCCTTTCTTTTTTTTTTTTTTAATAATAACATGGAACAACTAAAGGTTATTAATACATTGCAAACACAGCATTCACACTATTGAAAACATTTGCATTGGTGGAAGCAGAAATAACTACCGGGTATTCATCACATTGTTTTCCTGAAATTGATTCATAATTAACAAACTTTGTCAAAAAAAAAACAACTTCCATTTCATGTGTACATGGTTTAACAACTTTACATAAAACATTTATATTCAAGAACACAATTGAAAATTGGTGAAAAATTTCCCCTTAGAATATTAACAGTTAATGCAATATTTTAAATTATTGGCTGTTGACGAAATTTGTACATTGTTAACAAAGTACAGTACAGTTTTAAGACTCTGACAAATCTTTAAATAATGCTCACAACCATGGTCATAGAAAAAAAAAAAAAAAAAAACAACAAAGAAAAAATGCACATGCAGGTGTCTGGCATTTTATGTTAGAAATGGAACAAAATTATATAAATAAGAAATAAATATAATAACTTAAGTATATCAATGCCTTTGATATAAATAAAAAAACTATCTGAAGTACTGCAATCCAACAGCAGTCATGAATTTTTCTATAAATAGCTCTGAATCCAGTACAGCTATGTGAGCAGCTCTACCAATGATGGTGTTAGCCGTACTGGACAGGGCATGAAAGACATCATATCGTACCAGTTTACAGTTAGGATTATTTACTACTGGTGTAAGTATATTGGCAACCATTTCACTGTAAATAGCTCCTGAAAAAAATATAAATTAAATTTAGTCAAAACTGCTTTAGTGACCACCTCTATTAAGCAATAACTTGAACTATGTGACCTTATTTCTATTTCCCTTCACAGTGCATTTTACATAAATTAAACATGTATTAAGTGACCACCTGTCTTATGTGACCATATTTCACTACTCCCTTGGAAGGTCACACAAGACAGGTTTGACTATTCCCTTTTCAGGTTTTTTCACAAGTGTCATTATATGGTCAGCCTAAAATAATGAAAATAAATGCATAAACCAGAGGCTCACCTGAGCTGATATGATTGATCTGATTAATCATGCAGTACTTGAGTTTTTTTCTGTCAATCATTAGAGGAAACAAGTTATCAAAGTTAATAAATCAGACATTTTTTCCACAAATACAAAAAACAGTTTTCTTGGAAATATTTCTCTGAAAAAAATTATTGTGGGATTTTCTAAGAAATATAATCAATTGACTTACCCATGCCAGAACTTTCTCTCTGTGCAGCTTTACACATCTCTATTCTGGAGGAATGATAAGGAACATATCTATCTTGTGATGAACCAACTAACAAAACATGTCTAAATAGTTCTAAGCCTGCATTATAGAAAAAAAATACATGGATTTGATTATTTTTGTATGACATACAACACCTTCATCTACAAAATGTAGTGCTAGATTAAGCCAGAAAATTAAATAGTAAACCAGATTGTTGAAGAGTATCAAATGAATTGCTTCACCCTAAGGTACAAGTCAAACACAACTAATGGTTAAATTGGGCACAAACATAACATATATCTTATTGGTAAAAGAATAGTGGTTATTGTAAACAATT
>MJUT01000457.1:41090-56107 GCA_002080005.1 Gigantidas platifrons
TGAATATAGCTGAAATACTGCTTGCTGAACATAAAGCACACTTGTTTTCATCCTGAATATAGCTGAAATACTGCTTGCTGAACATAAAGCACACTTGTTTTCATCCTGAATATAGCTGAAATACTGCTTGCTGAACATAAAGCACACTTGTTTTCATCCTGAATATAGCTGAAATACTGCTTGCTGAACATAAAGCACACTTGTTTTCATCCTGAATATAGCTGAAATACTGCTCACTGAACATAAAGCAGTAATCAATCAATTCTAACGTCCCACATTTCATTCAGGGGTTATGGTGTTTAACGCCACTTTCATCAATATTTCAGTTATATCGTATTTCCTCCCTCTCATAATACATGTAAGTACTTACCCATGTTAACTAGTCCACTACTATTATATAATGTACCTAGATGTGGTCCGGACAGTGATAAAAATGTGTACAACTTTGGGACTAGATGCTTCATCTTGGACCTTGATACCACAGACCTTATAATGAGATTCCCAAGGGAATGTCCGATAAAACTACAAATAAAGAAAATCAATACAAAATTATAATTACATGATTTGTGTACAATATTCATAGTTCAATAAATATTTATTTATTTCAAGGCTCTTAATAAATAATCTGGTCAAACTTTGATAGTATAATTTTTTTAAATGCCAGTTTGATTGCACTAAGAGTATATATAGATGTTTAGATGTTTCAGAATTCTCTTGCTTCAGCCACTCCAAAGGAACTTTCAGATACATAAATAGGACACAGCTTCTCTGGTTTGCAGAGTATGACCTCTAATACAGGGGGCATCTTAGAAGTGTGAGACTATACAATTAGGAGAATGTAAAGTGTGTAGACAGCCCTTTACAACTGTATATAAGACAGTCAGTTCCATAGTATATATTACTCATTATTAGACATTAAAAAAGTCTCTTGGTGAGACAAAAATCTTGTCATTCAACAAAGTGTTTAATTCTTTATCACTTTGTTTTGTGGACTTGATGTTATTTTACAAACCATTTTAGACGTTTATAATTTATTTTACTTGTATAGTATCGTTAATACCGCAACGATCCAACACCCCCAAAGATTTATCGTTGACTGGTTTTTCAGATGCTGTATATATATTTTTATATATGCAGTATGGGAATATGAATTTAAACATATAAATATTTAAACACAAAAAAGCCTCCACAGGTTATAATAAGGTACAACAGTATTATGCTATGTTTTAAATTGTAAGAAGAGGGTGTTTATGATGTTGTTAAAACTTGTGTCCAATCTCATTGCTGTTATCAGAGAAATAAAATATTCTTAATTCAAAAAATTAATAATGTCTTTCTTTAATAGCACTTGCAATTCCACTTAACTTAAATCAAAATTCTATGTTACATGCATATGCTTAGCAGAGAAGCAGCAAATAAGTTTGATTGTCTTTGCTTTAACCACACCGACTTGAACCCATGATCTACCACACTCAATGGCAAACAAGCCAAATATTAAACTGCCAATGGTGATCTGCTAATGCGATGTTGATGGCCTCTTCAACTTTGTGATAACAAGGTTTGACTTGCACTAAATTATCTTTAATTTTATACATTTAAACCATTATTACACAAATTACCTCAGTTTTGATACATTTAATCCATACAGGTCGATGTAAGATATAATCTCATTGGCTAATCTGTCTGTCATCACATCAAAGTCAGCAAAGGTGTCCTGTAAAGTAAAAACATAAAATAACAATGTATAACTACAAGGTACAAAAAATGTATTGCTACATTAATTGACAGGTTATAATCAGAATCATTTTGTTTTTATTCAACCAAATGATGAATACACAGTAAGAGACAAATATAACTTATATTATTATAAGGCTAAGAAAATAATAGTGATAATATTTCTGATAACATATGTACTTACAATTATTACAATTAACAGAAGAATTATTATTTTCCGCTGTAAATTGTATTTCTTTTTAGATTTTCGAAATTAAATATCTCACCTGATTTCTCTCAGACATCAGGAATTCCAGTTTGTACCCAGTTAATGCCATTTCTATGTATGTTCTAACCAGTCTAAGATCAGCACTATTACCTGAAGAAAAACAAATGTGATATTGTAGTCAAAACATAATTTATTACACCCCTAGGCTATTTCAATAAACAAGGAATATTTTTTTGCAATACACAACCAAATACAATGTAATAGAATCCCCCTTTTTTCACCAAAGGTATTTTACAGTCATTAGCAGTCTTCGCGCTAATCCACTTGACCGAAACCAGGGACAAGTAAAACTGGATTCCGACAAATGAAAATTATGAAAGAATTTGTTTGAATAAATAGAACATTTTTCTAAACTTGACTTTTGGGCAAGTAGGTGAAAAAAAATAAGGCAAAGTCTGCATTAGAATTTAGAAATTTCTAGGGTTTGTATTGATTACTTCTAATAATTGAAATTCTAGGTATTTCTCTAATAAATGTAAATGTACATTATCAACTAAAGTCTAAATTATAGAGGAACCTACCATCCAATCCATGAACACATACAATTAAATGATGACCTTCACTATCATCAACGCCATCTGGTGGCATAATAAAATATGGAGTCGTTGATGCAAGGGTCTGGAACTCACTGAAATAGAAGAAAATTCTACATTTTCTTTTTAAATAATGAACCGTTATGTTCAGAGATGTTAACTTTTGAAAGTGCCTCTCAGGGAGATCTCACTGGCTGACAGTGAGCTCTCAGTGAGATCCATCTTCGACCTTTATATGTGCGATGCGCAACAACAAAATTGTTAATAAATGATTATTTATTCATTATTTAGAATAACAAATCAGATAACAAGTGTATATATATAAATAAATAGATATCTGGTAATGTACATGAAATGAAAAAGTGTTGTTAGCACATTATGAGCTAGAAGCTTTGCTGTCTTGTTCCTTTCTATTGTTCACCACAGCCTGTTTTGCACTTTTACAAACACTTTTACTGGGTTTGTACTTACAGCATTCCTCATCAATATTTAATTTTGAGGCTAATAATTTGCACAAAGTATCATTATTTAGTTGTGACCTGAAACATGTAAATATTTTCCTAACACAACTGAACACTGGCAGCACTTGAGTGTGCTACAGAGAAATGAGTACTGCAGATTGTGCAGAATGCATAACAATCCGTTCTGTCACTTTTTGTCAAAAAGTCAAATTCCTTGAGCCACTCGTTTTGAAATCTGCTGTTGTATCGTTTTCTTTTCCATGGAGGTGAAGCCATTTTGTCCGTCGTTAATGTAATCAATGAGAAGTGTTCATTTCAAATCTAGTTAAGGACGTTTATATCATAGGGTGGAGAACGGAACAGCGAAAAACAGCTGTTGTTTACATTTTTGTACTTTCGGTTATGAAATAATCGTAGAAATTGTCTACCATGAGTTTTGGACTATATATCGGGAGGCGGGAGTTTGACCCTCGAAACCGTGAGAGTTAACATCTATGTATGCTTAAAATCTATAATTCTCTTATATTTTTACAATACTGTACACAGTAAAAATTAAACTAACAAGACAATATAAGGTACATTAATATACATGTACATTTAAATAGTTGGAATAAATATAATTTAACATACAGTCAAACTGTCCAAGGGAACATTGAACTAAGGTCATATTAAGACAGGTTATCGCTAAATACAGGTTTAATTAATATGAAATGCACTGTTGATGGGAAAGTAAAATTAAGGTCAAATAATACAAGCTATTGCTTAATAGAGGTCACTCCACTCCGACATATCATCCTGATTGTGAGCCAACCAGTCTTTGATCTTACTCCTTAATGCTGTGTGCTAAGCGAAGAAGCAGCAAATACCATTTCAATAGTCTTTGGTTTGACTCGAACAGGGCTCAAACACACGACCTACCACACTCAATGGCAAGCATGCTAACCATTACACCTTTGATTTCAACATTTTTTAAGCAATAATTTTGTGCTATATTTGCTATACAAACTTACCTATATAACTGTCCATCAAATTTCAGTTGTTTCTTTACATTCTCTCTAGCTTCCACAAAACTGAAATAAGTAAATGTTTTGACAAATTATAAATAGCATGAAAATGATTGATATTAAATTTATATTGTCTCATGCATGTAATTGCTTAAAAATGGAATGTACCTTTTTTTTTATAAAAAAAAAATCCTGTTTTATCATAAATGTCAATATAGAGTTTAAATAATTTGCATAAGGTAAATTTCATCACAAACAAAATAATGTTCTCTAGTCTTGGTCATAAATGAAAAAAAAATCATATCCATATGTACATTTTGTAACTTATGTTCAGCAAATACACATTTTTGCTTCAGCATATACATGTAGTACCATCCAATATTCAATTCAAATTACATTTACTAGTATTTGACCTAATTTTGTAAATGCAAATCAGGATTACTAGAGCATGAACTGTAGGTCTTTAGTTTTCTAATTTTCTCAGTGTATTAATTACTATCTAAGATATAGCAACACTTAACATAATTGTAGAAGATATGGGAATCAAATCTGTATTAAGTGGTCACATTTGAGACAAAGAAAAAAGTGACCTTATAAGACAGGTGATTTCTTAAAAGAGGTTCAATCCATATGAAATTTTCTATGATTGGACAAGAAAATGTTACCTTTAGTTTAAATACAGGCGACTGCTTATTAGAGGTGATTGCATGGGCAGGTTTGACTGTGTTTGGAAAATGGACATTTTTTAACATAAAACTAAACAGACATTAAAAAACACAGAAAAAGAGAAGGAATCCACAAGTATATTGCAGGTCGACCAAGGAGAATTATAATATAAAATAAATGTACCAATTATTCCTTTAACATAATCATACACAGCATCAGCAGGAATATTTTCACAGACAAATGACTGAAGATGATTGCTTCTACTTCAAGTAATAGGTAGGGAACAATCAGTAGATTTTACTCTCATGCTTATGCTTCGTAATTCATTTCATCAAAATCGAAGCACAAAAGCAGAGCCAACGATCATTTAAATGATTTAAATGAGTAAAAATCATCCTCCAAAATATGAGGACACATGAATTTGAATTTGAATTTTAGAGTTTAATGCAACTTTCAGCAATATTTCAGCTATATCATGGCAACCAGTTTTAGTGGTGGAGGAAGCTGGAGTTCCCGGAGAGAATCACCGACCCTGGGCAAGCAACTGGTAAACTTTTATCACTTGTGGCTGCGAGTCGAGTGCACCCTTTTTTGTAATTTACAAAGCTGGGCGCGAACCCACGCCGTATTGGTGATAGGCTTGTAGGAGTTGTTAGATCCAACGACCTAACTCATTGAGCCACCCGGGAACCTGAGGACACATGAAGAATAACATATGGACACATCTATAAATGAGGTCAAGGTCAGGTAACATGTATATACAAAGTCATAGATTTAAGGCCGGTACACACGATAAGATTTGTATCATAAGACTTGTGTTATAAGATTTCTGTATTAAAAGACTCTCTTGTACACACACTAAGATTAATCTGATCAAATTATAAACAAAGATAAAAGTCCTCATGTTTTTCCCTGCCAAATTGTGTCAACAATGGAAGATGAAGTAATTGCAATTCTGTCCATTATTTTGCCATGTGCACTATAAAATTATTGAAAAAGAGGAAACTGCTGGACAAGACTTTGGATAAAACGAAGAAATGTTTTTGGAGTACATCATGCCTTACTAGAAAAGCTGAGAAGGGAAGATCCAAATAGCTATACAATCTTTTTAATTTGTATCATAATACAAGTCTTATGATACAAATCTTATCGTATGTACCGGCCTTTACATTACAAATGGCTGACATGTTTTATCTTGATTTATGTATATTTTTACAAGTATTGTTGAGCAACAACCTATGGTTACTAAGAAACAAACCAATATATGAAAAGTCCATGAAACAAAAATATCAGTTTACGGTTAGGTTGAAAGTGTCTGGTTGACATTTACACTCCATCTCCTTTGTATTTACCAATAAAGTGTGGTCACAACTTGCAAATAGTTATAAATAAGACTTGGTTCTTAACCATGAAGCAGTCTTTGTGCTAACCCACTTGCTCGAAGCCCAGAACAAGTCAAACTGGATTCGGACAAGTGAAAATTATGAAAGAATTAGTTTGAATAAATAGAAAAATGTCCTAAATTTGGCTTCCAGGCAAGTAGGTGTCAGAAAAAATGATGGCAAAGACAGCTAAAGTACTGAAACAGTCAACAATTCATACAGAAGAGGTCAAGGTAATGCGAGTAGATGGCCAATATATAAACTCCAAAATAATTGTGCCGACCCATTTTTGTTTTGTGACACATGTACAATATGTATTGCTTCATCATTACCAAGTCCTCAGAGATGAGATAAATAGATTTTGTCTTTCTCACAAAATAAGATCATAGTGACCTCATTTTTATCATGAGTCTTACCTCAATGTGGCATGTCCTATCTGTGAAACAAGTCTGGGACTTTCATTGTGTAAATGTGATAACAGTTCCGGATAAGACTTTGAAGGATGGAAACCTTTCGTCTCTGATGATAGATTCTGATTCGATGATGTTGAACTTTCCAAACTTTTAACAATATTAGAATCACTAGAAAACTTGTGTTGGCTTATAGGAGCTTGGTCCACTAAAGATTGGTCAGATTTACATGTATCTGTTGATGACTGTGTTGATTCAGAGGAATTTTTGAGTCTGAGGTATTCGTCACGTAAAAATTCAGCCACAGTCATCTTGTCCTCATGTTCTGAATCATCAGAATCTTGAGTAATAATGCCGCTATCTTTTGAAAGACTTGGAGTAGATCCGTTGGCACATTCTTTAGTCAGTCTATTTATAGTACTATTCACAACACTTTTTGGTTTGTTTTCGTCGACTTCGACCTCTGTGTCATTTTTTTCTAAAATTTCATCGTATCCATTTGCAACACACGTTCCATCGTCACTTTCATCGTCATTGCCCTTAACATCAGATTTAACATACCAATCCTCTTTGTTATTTAATGCTTTTGTAATGTCGTTAGCTAAAGTATCACATGACGTTTTTAATGATGCACCATTTGCACTGTCGACCCCTCCCGTTGCACTATTCATATCACAGACGATATCACCTTGACTAATTTTATCATCACAGTTCGTTCGACTTAATTCGCTAACACCACCTATCGATTCATTTTCCTCACATGAACCGTTCTTTGAATTGGACGATTCGCTATCATGGAAATCTTTTTGTTTCCGCACACAGACCTCAGAATCTGAATGTATATGATGATTTTTAATAAAAGCTGATTTGACTGACCTCCGGTGTATGTGGGGTGACCCTGATTTACCATCGGAAAAATCAGGTAAAGAAGTAATGCTAGTTCTACTCCAACATGACCGTACAAACAACGATGGCATTGAAGACGCATTGGACAATGGTGGATGATCTCTAACTTTACCATCCTCATCGATAACTTCACATCTATTTGGGCCTGGACTAAATGTTCCTAAAACAATAGATTGTCTGCTTGATGCTGGTGTTAAGTTAGTATTTACAGATGTTGTTTGCTCAAGTTTTCTGTATCCCACCAGCATACAGTCCTTTACTGGGTCCTTGGCAGTAATAGCTTCTGCCTCTGAGCAGGAATACGAAGAGGGACGTTTGAAAGTTTCTGGTCGGATGTTTTTGATAAATTTCTTTTTCTGCTTGGATGTTATTGAAGCATTAGAATTAGATCTGCTAGTTTTTTGTTTTTCTGTCTTCTCCTTTTGGGATCCCTGAGTTTTTACACGAAATTTTTCTGGAAAAAAAAATTTAAAATTATTAATAAAGGCACACTGATTTTGTGTCCAAGGCTGCATTGATCTTAATCCTAAATAAATATATAAATATACATGACACTTTAGCAAATATCTATACACATACTGGTAAAAACAAATCAAAGCTCCAACACCCTTCTTAGAAACCTGCTTTTGACAACTTCAAGTCTGTTATTTTTTCAATAAATAGTAAAAAATGTGTACAATGCATCAAATAACTAGAAAACAAAACAAATAACAACTTTCATCAAAACATTTAAGAGATGCTGTTTCACTGACTAAATATTCCATTCATGAACGGTTTATCTATTAACACAAAATGTTCTTCAGAAAATAACTCACCATTTAAACTTTCTTGTCATAATTATATTCACTGAAAAGTACTTTTTATGTGACAATTGAAAACTGTGTAATTGTACAATTGACACAAATAAGTACTTTGGCATTCAAACACACATATCTTGGATACTAAAGAAATTCCAAAACAATGGTATAGGGAAGAATGCTTCTCCAAAAAAATATATACATGTTTAATTTTTTGTCTAACCTTGATTCATGGGATTGAAGGATACTAATTATATGTACTTTTAACTTTTAAACACTCTAGACTTTTATCGTATATGAAAAAATAAGAATAATTTAAATGCATACATGTAATCCTTAAAATGTATTTGTAGACTAATTTACCAAACACAGTGAGAAAAAATATTTCTTTCAACAACATTACATTACTTAATACATGACATGTATTTCTCATTTTAAATGGCTTATTTCAACAAAAAATTAAATTAACAAAATAATATATTTTCCCAATTTGAAGATACATGTATTTTCAAAATGTGGACAAGACTTTGATAAGTATACAAGTGTTTTGAATCTGCATGAATCTGAAATTACAGGAGCCTTACATATTTACAAGGAATTCTGATCCTACAACTCCTCTCTTAATCCTGTTTTCTTTCCACAAAGTATAGTTTCTATTTATATAACAGTAAATGAAAAAAAAAGAGAATATTTGAGGTGAGAGGTTTGTTTTGTTGACATAGGTGAAATGGTTGACCATCACTGTTTAAACTTTCTTTCTATATTATATAATATACCAGGCAAAAACATCATACAAATATATCTGTTTTGTTGGATTAATTATCAAGTCAATCAATTATTATAACTTACAAGCTGGTCTATGTCAAATTTTCAAAATTTTGCATATAATGTACAGTGAGGTCTATGTAAAATAGAGATTGGTCTATGATACACCAAAATTTAGTCTCACACACTGTGAGCTTGTCAATAACATATATGTTTTATCGTAATGGTCTGTTTCATTGATGGAGGAAATCAAGGTTCCTGGAGAAAACCATTGATCTGTCTGTCGGAAGTAACTGACAAACTAGATCATAAAAATCAATTACAAAACTCAAGCATTCCACATCGAATGGTAAACTCATGTATCAAACAAAATTTCACAAATTATTATCATGCATATCTATGTTTTAAAAGAATTTCTTTATGTAAGTGATGACATTTTGATGAAATAATTATGTTTAAAACGAATTAGTTTCATGCAACTTGATACACCGGGTATTCATAATAATATCTTAGTGTAGTAAATATCAACAGATCTGTAAAATCAAATCTTCTCCAAACTAAGCAGTTCTTTTTCTTATGCATTCCTTAATACTATGCTTAAATTACTTACAAAAAAAAAAAAAATCAACAGTGGCAAATAACAGAATAAAAAATACTACATTGTATCAATGATCCTCAATGTAATTTTTCATGGGAATCAAAATCAAATGGAAACATAAAAGTCAACTTATAAATTTATACACAGAAAAAAGGTTGTTATTTATAATCCCATAGGGTCCTATGCTAGACAGTGTCCTGTGGTAGTGGTCATCTTGGATTTCTGCTCAACAACAAAATAATTAACGCACTGCAAAGTACCATCCAATGATTATTCTAGCACAGCTTTGGTCCATCGACCGACACAAAAACATTTATTTTCAAGAGGACCATCTAAGGAACATTCAAATCAGGTTTGTTTCAATGGTACATTAATTTGTTTCAACAAAGGATAATTTTAAATATTCTTCATATTAAGGACCAGACCTCATTGACTTCTACATTTCAATATTATAGTCTCACAATATATTACAACTCAATTGTTTCAATAAGGATGCGGGTCTATAAGATATCATGAACATTAGTAACACAATTTAAAAGTTATTAAAATACAAAAACAAAATGAATGAATTTCAAATATTTTACCCTCCTGGCCCAATGATAAAGTTATAAAACAAACAAGATCTATGTCTTAATGCAAACATCATTGTGTTAAAATTTTATTTTAATTAATTTCAATTAAGACAAATTAAAGTTAACACACTAAAATCAATTGTCTAAATGATGAAGAGGGATGATGTCACAATCAGATAATATTATACTACTAGTATACAATCAGAAGTTTTTGCAGTCATGTTCGTAAATAATTACATAATTATGACCTTAGATGCTTACATACCATACAAAACGAACCAGTAGTGTAATGGTTAGAGTGTGTGCCAATAGCCCAGGCGATATCATACCAAATCAGACTACTAAATTGATATTTGCTGATTTTCCAACAAGAAGAAATAGCGAAAGACTGGTTGGCTTGATATCAGGATAGTGTATCAGATTGGAGCAATATGTCTACCTGTGGAATGTTGTATCATTGAGCTAGTACTACATGTATACAAATCCAGGTCAACCTAATGGTTTATTACACAATGCAGATATCATCCAGTCAGATATTGTATGAGAGAAAATAAAGCTTGTCGTTGTTGAGTCTTACAAGTAAGAATGATGAAAGATGAGGAGTGCATGTTTCATGTTGCCATAAAAACAACCCTAATCTGCTTTACATTGATATAAGCTAAATATCTAAATGTACTGTAAGGAGACTAAATTCATTGGCTACTTAGTTGTCATGGTGATCTGGTGATGTAGCATACAATAATTTAAGATGGACAAAAAAATGATGAAAAATAAAATAAGTAGGTTAACAATATAAATTCCCCTTCATACAAGTATACATATATATCTCATTACAAACTATGGAGTATATTTACCATGAGTTCCTCACATAGATTTCAAAAACATTGAAATAAATACTTGCAAAATTGAATTAAATTTAAATACAAATTTTTTTTTTTAGTCACCAGATGTGGAATTGTGGAATTTCTTTCAATTAACATTATAACTGTATGTATTTGCCAAACAAAAATTACATTACATTATGCAATGAAATATTTCTATGGAGATACTAAGAAAAATATTTTCAGAAAGTAATGTTCTATCATTTTATCCAAATTATTCAGTAAAATGCAATTTACATAATACACATAGGCTTACTTCTTAAAATTTCTCCTATTTTTTAAATAAAGCTAAGAAATATCACACTCATAACAGATGATACATAAAAATGATACATTGTGTGACGTAACCATGATTTCTGTTTTGTGTTCACTTCAACCCATACCATGCAGTTACAATTGGTAGAATGATTGATGGTCAAACGTAGATTACATTGTTCAGTCATCCGTTTCACCCTTTTCACTCACCAGTAATATCTATATTGTTAGGATCTATTGCATTGCTCAAATTATAAGTTGATACCGTCATTATTTGAAAAAGTTCAAGCAAAGGTGAAACTGGCTGTTCATCTAAATTACCACAATTACATGTAACAATTAAAAATATAATATAGATACAAATAAATTGATGAGAAAATATGTAAGTATAACAAAACCTGTCTTATTCAAAATTAACTTTGAATACACCAACGGTAAACAAAATGTCCTACTTATACTCCATAACCATCCAATCAGAACACAGTATTTATTGAATACAGTAATCAGTGTTTTCCCTAATTTTCATTGTAAGAGGTCAAAGGCAACTTTGAATAGACCACACTTGGATTTCCAAGTAAATTTTTATATAAAATTTATGATTTGAACCGACCAAAAGAGTGCTTGAACCAGCCAATTTGGCCTGCTGCCTGTTCTTAGGGAAAATACTGAGTAATCCCTGTTATAAGGCCGCTACCACCAAAATCTACAGCGCTTATGCCATATTGCATGTGCACCGAGATAGTAAAATTACAAATTGTTCCCTTCAAGAGAGGTCACTTTTCCATACAGAAGTGGTGTCTTTATAAGAGCATGACTGTACTGTGTTTTGAATTGATTGGCATTTTTTGAGTACAAGAACACAATTTATGATCGAAAGTTTTACTACCATAAGTCCAAAATCCTTTCTAAAGTGAACATCAAATGTAGTCAGGATTTTTTTTAAAACTTTTGTAAATTTTAATTTGTCTATTCTTCACAAAAAGGTTAAACCTGATGGGGATAATCCCATTTAAGATTGACAGGTCAATATAATATCATGTTTATCTTCCTTGTGATTTCTAAATATTATATAAATATACATCAAAATCTTCTATAAACTCTATAATGACTGTTCGTTGGGGTAAATTATTTCAAAACATGCATGGTAAGTAAAAAAAAATCTATTTATACAACAGTCCTCAAGATGAGCACCGGCCCTCTGGGCCAAGACCAGTACAACTTTGTTCAGACTAGTAAATTTTTTCAGTTTTTTTTAAGAACTATAAATATAAAAAATAAATTCAAGGATTTGATTCGAACCAGTAAATTCAAATTTTCATTTCGAGGAATGTATACATTTGTGTTTTTGAATATTGAAGTTATATATTTTCCTTATGTTTACACTAGAGTATGATTTGAATTTTATCAAATTTTTGAATTCAGATTTAAATTCAAATGACCTTGTTTATAAATTTCAAATGATTTGCTTAAATTATTGAGTAGAAATCAAATGTGTGACGCACAGGTATGGCTAAAATTTAATGCCTCGATACATAGCGACAAGCACCTGAAAATGTCTTCCACTAGGATGACTTAATCACCTGTCAATATGTACTATTCCGTTTATAATTATATGTTGTTTCCTCTTATATTTCTATACATACCATTAGACATTGGAATGTGATCACAATAAACATCTTCAAAGATGATAGGTAGCGTTGTATAGTCTCCATCTATTTCACCAATCTCTACTTGTAAGGAAGGAAGGTTTTGAAAGTACTCAGAATTCCTAACAATGTTACACAAGTCAGTGTGACCATGGAAACTGAAATAATAAATTTTACCTTTGGACATGTACTTAGAAATGTTGAGCGAGTGAGTGATTGTTCTTTAATGCCACATGATCAATTATTCAGTTATATAATGGCAAGAACAAGTTACATTTGATGAGATGATGTACACTTTGTACTTGACCAACACACTTAATTGGATCTTTTTAGTGCTTACATACTGAAACAATAGTCCTGCAGATAAACATGTTGTTCCACTTGGTCACATTATCCTGATTTTGTGCCAAACTGTCTTTTCTCTTACTCCATAATTCTGTGTGCGTAGTGGAGAAGAAGTTAATACCAATTTCATAGTCGGTGGTTTGAATCAACAGAGGTTCTAACCCACAATCTTTAATAGTCTGTGATTTGTCCTGAACGGGGTTAGAACAATATGATCTACACCACTTGAGGTGGGCACACTAACCATCACATCATCGATGCAGTTAAGATACCATATAAGACAACATTAAATATGTTAATTACACCTTTATTATGACAAGCACTCATAGCATAGGTAGATCCAATCACGATAAATATTGTTGAAAGTGGCATTAAACACCATAAATCCATAAACCAATCATGATAGTACAACTAAAACGTGTCTATATCAAACCATGAATAAAACAGATAACTTTATAACCTGAACATGAAATAAAAGTCCCAATGTAGAAAATCTTTGTTAAACTAACCTGTATAATCCAAACGCCCGTTTCTACCGAACACAAAAATTGGTCCCAAGGAGGTTTGGATTAGACTAGTTTCACTGTATATATTACATACTACCATACAATCAATAAATGCATTATCCAAGCCCATTAAACAATAGAAAATCAAAGACTATATTAATCTGTTTGTCATACTTAAATCAATTATGATTTACACACCTTGGTTCATAACATGAAAGACATTCTGGTTTAGGATAATCATGTGTAAAAAATCCTTCTGCAAATCTTTTTGTCTGAAAAAAAATTAAAGAACAATAATAAAAATAAATATATATAGTGATTCTTTGTGTTCTTTTCAAAATGTAATGTGAAATACTAATATAAATAACATCTAATAATATCACACACAAATGATTAATCAATTTGCTATTTTAGAAACTACTGCACTGTGGGAATACTGCACACCAACATAATCTCATTGGTTGAAATTGATGTAAACACCTGAAAAGTGACATCATTGATCAGAAATCATTTCAAATATTGATAAACAGGAGTAAACAAATTCTCCATGATTCATTACTTTCTAAAGTGTCATACATCTACATGTAGTTCTACTATGTCTTAAATGTTTGGTCTCAAAATTTAAAATCGTCAAAAATATTTCTGACCTGCACCTTGACTGAATAAAACTAATACATGTATATTAATTTATCTTGACTTGAGTGAGTGTGATTGTTGTTTAATGCCAAGTGAGCAATTTTTCAGCTATATATATCATGGCGAGAACAAGTTACACCTCGATGAGATAGTGTCTGCTTTACAAGTACTAGATCAACACGCTGAGTTGGATTTTTATAGTGTTAGCTCACTGAAACAACAGTCTGCAGGCAGACATGTCACTCCACTCAGACATATTTTCCTGATTCCAAGACAACCCGTCTTTGTTCTTACTCCTTACTGCTCCATGCTTAGAAGGGAAGCAGCAAATACCAATTTTACAGCCTTTAGTTTGACCCGACTGGAGCTCAAACCCACAATCTATTGTACTTAAGGTGAGTATGATCATTACACCACCGATGTGGTATATTTACCTTGATACAAGTATTATAGAGTTAAAATATAAAATTTAAATGGTAATTTAAAACATTAACGAATTTACAAAATGAAATTAATCACAGCATACTTATTATTATTATATATATACAGTCAAACCTGTCTATAGAGGTCACCTGGGGGATATTGACAAAATGACTGCTATATACAGGTGACCTTTATGTGAAGGGTTTTGATTTTTTGACAAAATATTGCA
>MJUT01000457.1:61019-82510 GCA_002080005.1 Gigantidas platifrons
CAAATTTGGTAGAGGACCTCCCAATGAACATTTCTGCCAAGTTTGGTCCAAATCTGTTCAGTAGTTTCAAAGAAGATGAAAGTATGAAAAGTTTACAGACGCGGACGACGACGACGGACGAAAAGTGATGACAAAAGCTCACACGACCCTTTGGGTCAGGTGAGCTAATAAAGGAGATGCAAAAATGACTTTTTTTTATATTATATTGTAGGTTTGCTTAAAAGTTCGGACATTGTACTTGATGAAAATCATTTGCTGTGTTATTATACGTTTAGAATTATTTTCATCACGTTTTTCTTTCCTCAATAGCCAAACCATTATCAATTTCACCAACTTATCCATGAAATCCATTTCGCATTGTTCATGGCTTCTGTTTAAAACAAATACTCAATGAAGAAGAAAAATAATCTGCTATCCAAATTGTCCCTATCATTAATTACCCAGTTTAAATGTTGTATTTCTCATCTTTTTCAGATACAATTCAAATGTTGCTTGTAAACTTTCATAAGCAGACAGTAACACAGTACAGAGCTTTCTGTGAACATTAAATGCTGTATGTAATCTCACTGTGTCGTTCGTTGCATAATCCTGAAAAAAAATTTATCATTTATGAAATACATATACATTATGGGAAAAGTTTTGTAATTCAAATGATATGTCTTGCCTCCAAATGAATATCAGCATCTGTCAAAACGCTTAGTAAAGGTATTATAGAGAACAAATTCAAGGTACCAATTTCATCATATTCTGAATGGTTTCTCTATTCTTGAACAACTTATTACCATATACTTTTCATAAACAATTCAACAAGGAAGTAGGAGTTCACACTGTCACGGACAATGAACGTCAGACAGACACACACAAAATAAAATACTAGATCTGAACAAATTATGAAAACACAAGAAATAACAATCTCACTACTTATCTCTTAAATTCAGAAATTACCATTTTTTTTACATTGATTTGCACAAGTTACAAAAACACAAGAAATAAAAACCCCACTAACTTTTAAAATTAAGCCTTACGTCATGCAATATTATCATTATAATTTAAGGAACGACAAAAAACATTCATCTTTTTTTACCTACACTAGACATGTCTGATTTAACACATAAATATTTTAGTAATGTTTTTTATACCCCAAATTGTGATGCTGATCCAAAGTAGACCATTTCTATTGTATTTTCTCCAGGTCCATTCTTTGTCCATGCTGATTTGGGTGGCCTAGGTAAACTGAAATAATGATATACAATGTAGTTATTTAATTTATGCTTATACTGTAGCTCCCATGGATATACCACATGATACAGTAGCCCCCATCTTAAAATGCAATGAAAATGGCCTTATAAGAGAGACTGTCTTTCTTGAAGGGGACAATTTAGTAGTATTTTACTAATTGATTCTGAAAACTAGCCTGGTAATAGGGGTGGCCTTATAAGAAGGGACTACTGTAAAATTGTTTCTTTATATTGTATGGTACGTCAAACACCATGACTGTTGGAGCTGGTTCATACATTTGAAAGATTGAAGTAGCATAGATATACATCTATACAAAGTACAGAAAAGTCTATTGAATCTATTGAATATACTGGAAGTTGTGAAGCAACACTGGTTGATTTTCTTTGTTATTTTAATTCATGCATTGCTAAGGTAAATCTTGAACTGATTAGGTAAAGAGGAACTTAAGTTATTGAACAAGAACCAAATGTGGGGACATATGAATTTGTGTAAAACTTAATGCCCCTGATGTCTAGAAGTGTGGGGGCATAACAAATATATGAAATTTAGAACAAAGAGTCATTGTCAGTGATGTTTATTAGATTCCAGTATAACTTACGTAATGGCAGGTTGATGTAGACCATAATGCCTAATGTCTAGAAGTGGTATTATAATAAAGATATGAAATTTAGAACAAAGGGTCATTGTCAGTGCTATTTATTAGATTCCAGTAAAACTTACGTGATAGCAGGTTGATGTAGACCTATCAGTGTGCCATGTATAGTTGTATCTAAGGCACATAAATGGAAATAATCAAACAATACAGGAACATGGTGATGTATGCCTTTTGTCGGACTAAAATGGAGCAATAAAGTTCGTGATGTGACAGATTCCATCTTGTCTTGTAAGGCTCCAGGTCTGCAATAGAAAGAGAAAAAAACATTAAAAGCAAGATTTAGAGTTTTACAAACCAAATTTCACATTATAGCAATAATTATAGACCTTGTCTAAATAAACAGCTGTGCCAAGAGCGCATGATACACCCATCTGCAACATTCATACAATATTTGCAAAGACTTTCTTTCCCATAACTCTGGAATGAAAAATCGAAATTTCACCAAAAAGTATACAGACCGTACGACTATCAATTCCAATAAATGTGCGAAGTTTGAAGTGAATTGGCCAAGGGGTTCTCAATTTACAGCGTGACATACGAAAAATCGCCTACAATTTGATGAATAAAGTCCCATAACTGGAATGAACAATTGAAATTTCACCATAAAGTATACAGACCATAAGACCATCAATTCCAATAACTCTGTGAAATTTGAAGTAAATTGGCCAAGGTAACTCTGTGAAATTTGAAGTAAATTGGCCAAGGGGTTCTTAAGTTAGAGTGCGACATGTGAAACAGACGGATGGACAGTCGGACATTGGTATACCATAATACGTCCTGTCTTAAAGACGGGCGTATAAAAACTGAAATAACAAAATAACTGTCACAAGATCATTAATTAATACAAGTAGAAGGTGATTTTATTTTCAAATAATAACCTAGATTTTCTTCTATGCAAAAAAAATATCATCATTTCAAAGTCTAACTTGGGATGCCTGAAATTTAAAACTTCTCAACATAGTAGCCCTGAAAAAATAGCAGAAATAATTTTATTTCTGAGAATTGAATATAACATTTGACATTCCTGAAAGAATCATTTAACATGTAAAATAAAAGAAACAAGATGTTGCAAGCTACGTCGTGACCCCCACTTGTTCATTTGTATTAAAGTCGTATGGTAAACAGGAAGTAGATGTGCAGTAAATCTGGAAAGGGGATCACGGTACAAATCACCATGCCAAAGCCATATATCAAATATAAAATCATTTCTTCCAGTAGAAGCTGAGATAACTGTTACAAAAGTTTTCAATACGGCAAACATGATAAATTCTAAGTTGCACTGTAAACAGGAGGTAGATGTGCGGTAAATCTGGAAAGGGGAGACACGGTACAAGTCACCATGCAAAAGCCATATATCAAATATAAAATCATTTCTTCCAGTAGAAGCTGAGATATCTGTTACGAAAGTGTGAACGGACAGACAAACGGACGGACGGACAAGGTGATTGCAATATAGCCCCCTCTCTACGAGTGGGGGTATAATAAAGCATTCCTGATAATGCATAAAACAAGAATCATAAATTTTCAGAGGAATAAAACAAAAGTTTTTCTGGACCGCATTAAAGAAATACTATTTAAATGGATTTTCTTAATGAAACATGAAAAATCAAAAATAAAAGTTTGAGGATAAGCAACAGGGGCTATTGTACAGTAAAACTTTGTCTAAACCAAGCCTTGAATAAAACAGAATCCTGTATAAACCGAAATTTAAATAAAATCCCAATGTAGAAATCTTTTTTAAATTTAATCTGCATAAACCGAACACCTGCATATTCTGAACATGTAAGCTGGTCCTAAGGAGGTTCCATTTAGACAGGTATATACATAAAAGTGCTATAAATCAAAACGTCTCTGAAGTCATACATTATACACAAATTCTTCTGTGTATTGCTATTATATATACATACCCAGGGGCAGCAGTGGTCATGATCGCATGATAGTTGGATTTACAACTACCCATGCAATCATTGGCCAATCACCATTAAAGTTGTGAGTTCGAATCCCGCTTATGGTGAGGTGTACTCGATATAACATTATGTGATAAAGTTTGTCAGTGACATCTGCAGGTCTGTGGTTTTCTCTATGTACTCTGATTTTCTTGACAAATAAAACTGACAGCCATGATATAACTGAAATATTGTTGAAAGTGGTGTTAAACGTCATAACCATAACCCCTGACCCTATATACATACCCTGCATCTTCTTCTGAAAACCATAGTTCCAAAACCAGTTGTAAGTCTAATTTCTCTAAACATTCTTCTATCTGTGGGAAAAAAATATGCATGTGAAGATTACTGTATATTTGAGATTTTTCTCAGTAAATATTTGACTTGGGTATTGGTCCTTTCTGCATACTCTTTTTATCTTGGAAACCAAATGAGCTTGATCAAGTCCATTTTGAAAATTCATGCAGAATATCTTAAGAACAAGATCAGACCTAAAAATATTTTCTAACTAGAAAGAAGAAACTACAGGCTCAGGTGAGCCTGTATCGCTCACCTGATATAAATAAGTCCTCTTAAGAATGTCTGCATGCCGAATACATCTAAGTTACTATTCAATATCCCATAGGGTTCTATGTTAAAACTATGTCTGCTCATGGCAGCCATCTTGGATGAAGGTTGTGGTCACCGGACACAATTTTGAAAGTATATACTACCCAAGGAACATCCATGCCATGTTTGTTTTAAATTGGCCGACTGGTTTCAGAGGAGAAGACTTTTAAACAATTTTCCCATTGGGTCCTATGTTAAAACTATGGCCGCTGACGGTGGCCATTTTGGACCGAGATTGGGGTCACTGAACACAATTTTGGAAGTTGACCACCGAAGGACCATCGATGACATGTTTGCTATATTGGTTTACTGGTTTCAGAGGAGAAGATTTTAAAACATTTTTTCCCATAGGGTCCTATGTTAAAACTATGTCCACTGATGGCGGCCATCTTGGATGGAGGTCTGGGTCACTGGATATAATTTTGAAAGTTGACCATTTAAGGACCATTCATGCCATGTGTGCTTTAAATTGGCTTACTGGTTTCAGAGGGAACAAAATTTAAACATTTTTCCCATAGGGTCCTATGTTAAAACTATGTTCACTGACGGTGGCCATCTTGGATGGAGATCGGGGTCACATGACATTATTTTGATAGTTTACCACCTAAGGACCTTTCATGCCATGTTTGCTTTAAATTGACTTACTGGTTTCAGAGGAAATTTTTTTTAAACATTTTTCCCATAGGGTCCTATGTTAAAACTAAGTCGAGTCATGGCGGCCATCTTGGATATGCGATCGGCACAAAAATAACAAATTACGTAGAGGACCATCCAGTCACCATTTCTATAATGTTACAATTCCATCGGCTGAGTAGTTTCTGACAAGAAGATTTTCAAAGTTCAACCAATCAGAACACATTATTGGCCCTGGTGGACATGTTGGTTTTCCGATCTAAACCAAAATAACAAATTTGGTAGAGGACTTCCCAATGAACATTTCTGCCAAGTTTCGTCCAAATCTGTTCAGTAGTTTCAAAAGAAGAAGATGAAAGTATGAAAAGTTTACAGACGCGGACGACGACGACGGACGCAAAGTGATGACAAAAGCTCACATGACCCTTTGGGTCAGGTGAGCTAAAAATATGTGCATCTCCACATTATTTTCTTCTTACATGCTAAATTGCAAAAGATTTAAAAATTTGAAATTTCTCCCTTTTGGCCCATTTATGTCAAAAACAGCAACAGCTGCATAATAATATAATGTTATTCCTTTTCTTGAAAGGGATTTTACTAAAAAATCAATTCTAAAAATCTCATCAAAATCAGATGAAGAATAAACTCTCCATGTACTAATAACAGAAGCATGCATTTTTGAACCAGAGACTCTTTTTTGAAAACTGGTAAGGTTATAATACCCTAAATTAATAATAACCTTTATTTTCAGAGCCAAGAATCATTTTGTTTAAAATTCAGAAGGATCTGTCCACTAGATCTTAAGTTACCACACAGAAACATTTCTGACTACAGACAGACTATGACAACAACAGTCCCATAACATAAATTATGTAATAATATAACCGCAAAATTATTTTTCCAGTTGTTTAATAATTAATATAATACACATACCTTGTTACTATCTATGATTGTATGAAGTCTAAAGGAAATCAAGTCATTAATTGTAACGTCCTCATTACGATACAGAATCTGGAAGGTCTTACTGATCGCTGAACCATTACTAACACAGGACGGTAACACTAATGTTTCACCTATAAAATTAAACAGAAAACAGTTAGTTATACTTTCACTTTGTAAATTTTATCTACATTGTATATATGTTAAATAATGTAACCTACTGCAATGTTTTAATTTAAGCAACAATATTCTTTTTAAGCAATTTAGCATAGCATATATGTACAGTACACCTGTACTTTAAACTGCTATAATTACAAGAGGCTCACTTAAGCCTGTATCCCTCATCTAGAGTGCATTTTTTTCTAACCAAAGTTTGGCAAACGTTGTGTGTCGTTTGTTAAACGCTGTGTGTCGTTTGCTAAACGCTGCAAAAGTAGAAACAAATACATCGTTTAATCAGAGTTTACTGATCCTGTTTGACCTGATAATATGTATACATATGTTGTTGGTAAATAAACTCATCTCTTCTTTTGTTAGATTCCATCTTTGTTTTGGCGGGAACATTCCACGTGTCTATAATTGATTCAGCGTTGAGATTAGAAACAAATGCAACAAACGATAAACGACAAACTGTAGACGCACATTTAGCAATTGCATAGTTTGTCAAAGTTTGTGGAAACTCTACAAATATATGTTAGAAAAAAATGCTCTCAACGCGTACTCGCGTAGTCGTTTGTATCGTTTGTGTTAGAAAAAAATGCACCCCTGGTAAAGACGATTTATTGAAACATTGCCAATAAGATATATCATATATTAATCCCAAGAACTTGATCCAATAGACACTAGAGAATTCATTGGTACAAAATTTAATTTACATATCACAATGTTAACGTTGTTTCATGCAAAATACAAAAGAATTTGTATCCAAGGTTAAGGAATTTGTCATTGCAGCATTCTTTAAACATTGGAATACAAGATCTTGGACACCACAGACCTAGTAGTCTAAATTTGTGCAAACTTAAATCTACATATCACTATATACCATTTGTTTTTACGTTTTCTTCATTGCAGTCTATATTACATGTAAATCTTTGGACACAAGGAATTGGACCCCATAGATCCTTAGGTTTTCATTTGTCCATGTTTTTGAATCTCCATATCCCAATCATAATTCATGCAACTTGCAATGCCAATAGTATTTACACGTTTGAATATGCATATACCAATTATTCCTGCCATTTATAATAGTATTTCCATAACAAGACCAATACATTTTTTACATAATCACTATTGCAGTCTACTACATGTATATCAAATTTGAGACCTCAAGTGTTTGGACACCATAGAACCTGAATCAGAGATATTCTTAAGTACAAGATTGAATCTCCTTTTCATAAAGATAATTCATGCTAAATACAATTACATTTCCTTTGCTAGTTCTTTAGAATACTATTAATACATGTAGGTTAGCTTCTAGAAAAGATTTTTTTTTTTTTTAGTTTTCACATTGTAGTCTATGCTAAACTTGGATCCAATATGCCATGAGCAGTTCATTTGAACAAGGAGATTTCATAAAAAAAACATCAAATTCTATTGCTGGTTGTTGAGAATACATTGTACTATCTTTAAAATAAATTTCCTTTGTAGTCTTTGAAAAAATGTGGACACAAAGGATTCTGACTATTACAACTAGGAAACTAGGAACTTTGTGTTATGGCTTGAATCTGCAAATGATGGCAAAAGTTCATAAGCTAAAAAAAAAAATTAAAACAAAATTACCAGTAGCCTTAGGAAGAGTAACTTCTATCTTAGCTGGAACCCGTGTTGATGTTTTTAGAGTTGTTCTTACTTGATAATATCTGTAAAACATTGAAAAGAAGTTAACATAAAAGTCAAGTTATGCTATAATCACAAAAATTGATTGAATGCTGCTTTCTCTACACCACATTTAGCAAATCTTATCTGGTTCTCCACTGTGGCAATCAGTTTCAGTGGTGGTGTGGATGGAACAAGAGTTACCAGAGAATTTCTTTGAGTATTGATAAATACCCGTACGTAACTCATGCTAAATTTCCAATCTCCACAAACCAATATTTTCTGTAATGGACCATTCATTTAACATTCAGGCCAAATTTGGTTCCATTTGATCCAGAGTTTGTTTGCAGATAAAGATAGTGTTTACAAAGACCCCAACAGATGATAATGAAGACCAAGCGATAGCAATATTTTTTCTTCCTATTTTCAATGAGTGCATGGTAATACCGTCTGCTACAATCTGACATTAAGAGTTGAAACTCTAAAAAAATCTTAAACATATCATTAGCGTAGGTTAAATTTGTATGAAAATTGAACAAGAAATTTATAACATTGCATTGCTACATCATGTTTCAGCCATTTGCAATTTTGATATTGACATGAAACTCAATCTGGCCCCATAAATTGGTCATTATACATAAATTGACAGGATGATCGTTGATATGTATATGTCTATATCAAATATCATCATATTTGTTAACATTTCTAACTTACCCTCTCTGAAATAGATCCACATTGTAGAATTTATGGAACTCTATCAGAAACTCTAAAATGGCTTGAAGTTCAGACATATCATCTGTAAAAGAGAAAACTTTGGGTAATTAATGGCCAGCTTAAACTGTACTTAAAATTTCTTTCATCAAACATGCATCTACATTTGTATTTATATATACATACAATAAAACATTGATTGTTTTAATTCTTTATTCTGTTCTGTATACAAATATGGATTCTGTTTTTCCATAGGGCAATTAATATTCAAAAAGTTGAAATATATACATGTAGATGTACATGGTAAGTAAAACCATTCAGTCAGTATTGTTAACTTTTCTTAGTTGGAAATAAAATTATAAAAATGTATAGTATCAAATTTTAAAAAGAACATCAGTTGATATGAAATGAAATGTTAGAAGACCATGCAATGCAGGCTTTTTTTTATTCTATTGATGGATGCCAAGTTTTGAAATGCTAGCATTGAAGCTACAGAATAGTTTGTGAATATACAAATGTTAGAATTTATTGCATTCCAAAAGACAAAAAAAAGAGACATTATTCTACTTGAAAAGGAGGTCATAAAGGTGATCAATTATGGTGTTTAACTCCACTTTCAACAAAATTTCAGTTATATTGTGGAGGTCAGTTTTTCTTGGTGGAGGAATCCGGAGTACCCGCAGAAAAACACTGACCTCAGTCGCAAGTCACTGACAAACTTTATCACATAATGTTGCATGGAGTACACCTCACCATGAGTGGGATTCGAACTCACAACATTTAAAATTAGTTGTGATAAGCATTGATTGCGTAGGTAGTTGCAAACCCAACTACCATACTCTCACGACCACAACAGCCCCCGCCTGAAAAATGAAATTTACCACCTAGATACAAATTTGTAAGATAGTAATATACATGTATATTATGTAATATGATAATTTAAATATACTGATATTTTAATCAAATTTATGTTCTCTGCTGCATATATTAATTAATTCCCATTACATGGAAGAAATCTACATGTACATGTATCAAAAAATGTTAGAGAAAATAAATAGGGAGGGCGTAAAAATATCTACCCTTATCTACAGCTTTGTTGCCAAAAAAAAATGTAGGAGGCACATTTTAAGTACAAGATACTAAACTTCAACAGGTGATTGATTGATTGATTAGTGCTTAACACCAACGTGAGCAATATTTCAGCTACAATGTATATCATGGCGTCAACAGGTGAGCTATATAAGCTACCACATATGTACATTGTTAATGTACAGACAGATTTGTTTTCAACATGAAATCAATTTTATCATAATGTATTATTGATATATTATTACTACAGAAAGTATTTATAGAATCAATTGTACTTCTTTAGAATATGATTTTCTGTTGTGACACTTTTATATAGCAATATGATATGTAGCTGAAGCTTTTCAGACCTTCATATATATATATAGTAAAGTATCCGGGGGAGAAGGTTTACTATATAGCAAATATTCCGGGGGAAGGTTTGCTATGCGGAAGGTTTACTATACGACACCGGTATGTCATTTCCGGTGCATGAAAATTTAGTCATTAGTATATAGAAAAAAATTGCTATTTCTACCATAATTGGGACTTCGTCCCATATTAATAAAGAAAAATAGGTGTTGTGATCAGATATTCAAATTCATTCAAAAGCAACTTATTTTATCGGAATAAAATCTAAAAATAGGATTATCATCAAACAACAGTACAATTACAAAAAACCATACTTTTCTTAATAACGACATTACGACTGATGACTAGCCAAAAAAAAATAATATACAAAGTACATGATCGCATCATTTGATACACAGAGACGTGCCAAAAGTATTCGGCCACTGTAATTTTTTACTATATATTTCATATAAAACCACATTTTTTAAAAACATTATTCCAAAGTCGACTCTTGTTCGAATTTGATGATTTTTTTAAACAACAAAAACAGAATTAAATGTAGTTTTACACTGAAACTTTCATCAAAATCTAACAAGAATTGACTTTGGAATAATGCTTTGAAAAAATGTAGTTTTATATGAAATATATAGTAAAAAATTACAGTGACCGAATACTTTTGGCACGTCTCTGTACATCTTGTATAAACAGTTATAATCATAGATTTTCTATTTTTAGATAAGTCACTAATACAATGAACCTTTCAATACAACACCATCATACAAAATACAGTCTTCGCACTAACCCACTTGCTCGAAGCTCCGGACAAGTAAAACTGGATTCAGACAAGTGAAAATTATGAAAGAACAGAAAATTTGTCTAAATTGGGCTTTCGGGCAAGTACAATGTAGTTGGAAAAAATGAAGGCAAAGACTGTCATGCTTTAATCAGAAAGCTTGTATTATGTGAGTGGATCCTAACATTGTATTTTTATATACAAATAGCAGAACTAAACAAAAGTGTCCATGTCAGACAAAAAAAATCCAATTCTATTTTTACCTATAGCTACTCAATCATGTCCTACATAAGTATATGTTATGTATCAAAAAAGTCCTGCAAATTATATACATTTTTGTACTTGTCTTTTTGATGTCTTAAAGAAGCTCATTTAATAGTACAGTAAAAACCTGTCTAAACCAAACCCCTTTGGGACTTAAGAAATTGTTCACTTTAGACAGGTGTTTGGTTTACACAGATTCAAATTACATAAACATATAGTAGATGGGACTGTAAAGTCTGTCTGGTTTACAGGTTTTCGGTTTACTCAGGGTTCGGTTTAGACAGGTTCAACTGTATATATATTGTACACATGTAGCTACATTGTATCTAGTTGAAGAAACAAATGCACGATTGTGTAAAAAAAAAATTATTTTACCAAAGTGTAGTTTGGTTTTTTATGGTTTTACTGTGTTTAACACCACTTTCAGCAATTTTTCAGTTACATCGTGGCAGTCAGTTTTATTGGTGGAGGAAACCGAAGACCTGGAGAAAACCACAGAACTGTTGCAAGTCACTGACAAACTTTATCACATAATACGGATTACCAAAGTGAGACAAGATAAATAAAATAACGGCAACGCAAAGCGTGGCATATCCCCTCGCCTACAAATTTGACCCGGTGACCTTGACATTTGACTTATGACCTTGAAAATCAATAGGGTTCCAGATTCTCTTAAGGACTAAGTATGTACCAAGTTTGGTCAAAATCCATTGAAGGATGTTGATTCTAGAATGTTCACAAGGATGTTACGGAAGGACGGACAGCGTTACTATATCCCTTTGCAACTTCGTTGGCGAGGGGATAATAACAGCAGTTATATAGGTCAAGTCAGATGTTATCTAGTATAATAGCCAGTGCAACACGACATGTTGTGATACTAGTGATAATAATGTATAGCGGAGACCCTCAAAACTGTCATTATTATTTTTATTAGTAACGTCATAATGTATTTTAAGGGACACTTGCGTGACTGATATAATTTTCAGTATCAGTCAGTCCATTGACATGGACAACATCACTTTGTGAGATCGAAGGAAAGAGGTCCAAATTACCAATTATTAAGAGTCTGGTCCATTTATGATGAAACTGCATGGGGGACATGAAATCTTTTCATTATTACCAAACTTCAATATAACCAGATCTGATACACGTATATATTCAAAGGGGTTGATGGAAAGAAATTTTTCAAATTAATTGATTTTTCATTATAAAAGGACTGGAATGATACAGGTGCATATGGCACACACACACAACAAAAATCCAAAAGATTTTTTCCTTAATTGGTCTTTTTCATTACGTATGTATAGTACATGTATTTCTAGTTCTACTTACTTTGGACCAGTATTGATGAAAATTTATGTTACAGTGAAAAGATGATAATAAACCCAATTATATGCACAATTCAGTACTCAATTTCTCATCAATCCCTACTCCAACAGAAAATCATATATATATACTTTAAGATCATCTTCTAGGAAGCTATATTAGAATCTTTCTTTGATGAATCTGATATTAGATTTCTAGGCTGTTTCATGTACAGCCTGTCATACAAAAACATCCCTATCTTTTTTTTTTTTTCTCGAGTTAATGACTTTTACAGTATCGTCTTACTGAAGAGAATTGACAACGAAAATCAATAAGAAATATACAAGTGAAGAAATGAATTACAATATAAATTTCATGATGAAATAAATGTTATACCAGTGTGTGACTCTTTATCAAAATAATTACAAAGCATTACACTCTTTTTCTTTAGAACTTTTAATTTGATATTAACATAATAGTTTCCTACCTGGCAAATCAAAATAGTAATTAATGTACTCCAACAATCAGACAAAGACACAACTATCATAAAAATAATTAACTCCTTTCAAAATTCATCATGGTATGATGTTCATAGGTAAAATGTTACAATTATTCCATATCATAAGTCTTAAGGTGTGATATTTTGTTACCAGGTACACCTGCCATTTCAATTGATCTTGGAACAACACCATGCACTTATATTTTAAATAATCATATTCCATTATACTATATTTTTTTTTATTGAAAAATGTTTTTATGACACCGATCTGCATTTGTAATTCAACATTTATAACTGAAAAAATCACTTTCCTTTGGCCTATCTACACGGTGACTACATCTGTTAAGAAATCCAGTGAAAGTCAGAGAGGAATATCGAATATATTTTACCTCAGCATACATTTTCAATTAGAACTGGTCTATCTTATACACTTGATCCTAGAGATTCATTGTGTACCTCGTAAGTCCCAGCATAGATTTAATTCTTTACCATAATGTTTAAAGATCTTTCCAAACTAAAAATCCCTTCCTTAATCAAACAATTCTTTTATGAACACATTGATCATTGTTGATGAAGAAAAAAAAAACCAGCCAGCTTACTGATATAATTATCAGACAGGCAATCAATATATTATTGATACTATAAATTTCAATTTTATTACATCAATAGTGAATAAATATTGGTAATGATAGAATAGCATGAAGAACAGCACGAAAATTTCACATTCATAAATGATCATACAGGTACATTATAAATAGGTGATAGATGTACAAGATGACTAATGGGTACTGCTATTAAAATATCAGAGTGCAAAAATATTGTAGGACCTGGGTTGATTGCATAACCGTGTATGTAAAGTTTCATTACAATCCAAAATAAACTATAGGAGAACTGGCATTTATGAACCCTATACAATATAAGATGAACGAAATATATAATATTTTTATATAATAAAGGGTGATAACTCTTACAATTGTTTCAGATTTACATGAAATGATATCTATAGTCCGTTTGACTTCTATAAATCTTCCGAAAAAAATTCTTAAAAACCCAGTTTTCAAATCAACAATTTTTTTTCTAGGTGTTTATTAATATATGATATATACGAACTCTGACAATTAATTTCAAAATTTTTGGTCCATTATTAAAAAATATCCCATTAGGTCTCTATGTTAGTTATATTTTCTAAAGTGTAAAAATATGGATGGAGTGAGAACAAATAGTGTAATAGCCAAGTCATGAAAACAATATAATAGACATGTGCTTTCAATGAATATTTCATTGTACCATTTGACATATTACACTGTATTATCAAAAGGCTACTCATTAACTGCCCATAGATGATAGTCAATTGTTATTATGTACTTTGATATTTAATTGTCCTACATGTATGTCACATGGTACCATCTGTTATTTGTACTCACTCCCTCCAGATTTTTACACTTTAGTCAAAATACCTAATGGGTAACTTTTTTAATAATGGACCAAAAATTTTGAAATTAATTGTCAGAGTTCGTATATATCATATATTAACAAACATCAAGAAAAAAAAATTGTTTATTTGAAAACTGGATTCTTAAGATTTTTTTTTTGAAGATTTATAGAAGTCAAACGGACTATACGTCATGATGATAAGCAAATAAGTTTCATTTCCATCCAAAACAAAAGTACAGAATTAGCACCAACAAGCGACACATGCTATATAATGTACCTACGTTTTTGTACAATTGTCTATGTTATAAAGGGCTACAACTCTTTTAACAACTTTTTTTCCATCTTCATGAAAAAGATGATATACACATATCTACAAATGATGATTATCAACTAGTGCACTACAATATGTAAAATTTCATTCCAATTTTCAAAACAATTTATGTAGGAGAACAGGTGCTCACAAACCATATACTCTACATAATGTATAATTGTCTATGTAATATATATTATAACGGTAACATATACAAACAGACAGAGTGAAAACTGGTACTTCCGCATCTGTTATGCATAGACGTAATTAACCATTATGAAAAAATTTGGTAAAGACACATTGAAATAATCAATTATTTATCAATAGTAGAGGTGTGATTATCCATAAATTTATGATTATCAGAATTTTTTGTTTTGTTTCTGGTGAGAAAAGAAAATGGAAGTACATGTATAAACATCAAATTAATAGGTCATAATATTTAAGTTAATAGAAACTAGAGGCTCAGTTGGCTGAGCCTGTGTCGCTCACCTTTCATTCTGCTTTGAGGTAACTTAATACAGAACCTTCCATAGGTGCTTCCCATCAAATTTCGGTTCATTTTGGCAAAGCAATTTCAGAGAAGATTTTTAGAAATCGACCAATCTAAAACAAGAATTGCCTATGACGGCCATGTTTGTTAACAGATCAAAACGAAATGAACAATTTCCCTTAGAGGACCTTCCATAGATGCTTCCTACCAAGTTTCGGTTCATTTGGCCAAGCAGTTTCAGAGGAGAAGATTTTTAGAAATCGACCAATTAGAAACAAAAATTGCCTGTGGCAGCCATATTTGTCAATGGATCGGGACGAAATGAGCAAGCTTTATAGAGGACCTGCCATAGATGCATCCTACCAACTTTCGGTTCATTTGGCAAAGCGGTTTCAGAGGAGAAAAGATTTTTTAGAAATCAACCAATCAGAAAAAAGAATTGTCTGAACATGTACCAAAAATTGCATCTGTTTCGGTTATAATGGGAAATAAAGCAGTCTTAAGCTTAGACTACTGTAGAGGATTATTTTTTTGTTGTTGCATTTTACTCTATAAGTAGTGATTTTTACATTTACACCCAATAACCAATTACCAGAAAGCTACATGACATGGGAATATGGTTATAACCTAACACATATAATTATATCTATTGGATGTCAGATGTGAATAAAATTCGACCTTATTAAGCGACAAGTGATCGGGCCCCAGTGGTGTCACATAATAAGAGTACATGTATATTATATCACCATTACTGGTTCATCAGATTATTCATACTGCAAATTAAACTGTTTTAATTAAAAGTTAGTCAGGTCTAATTTGTTCACTGAGTTTTGTGTGTCTAACTGACATTGAAAGTTTGATCTATAGCTATAAATAGGAAGATTTCATTAATTACAAAAAAAATGCTGGGAAATGAAATGGTATCTTCTAAGGGCAAAATACATATGATCAAATTACTTTCAATTTCAAAATGAAAGGCGATCATGATGCAAACTTCCACATGATTTAAAAAGACAATACCATTTCTCTGAATTCAAATCTGAAAAGAAATGAAATCAATCACAGCAAAAGGGCAGTGTGACATGTACTGTAATAATACAATAGAAGATTTTCGATACATATATCATTATTGGGGTCATTGTGGTAGTGATGTATGGTATATCATGGATTTACAACTACACTTTGCAATCAGTGCCTATCACCACTAACGCTATGAGTTCAAATCCCACTCAAGAGAACTGCAAATGTGATAAAGATTGTCAGTAACTTGGGACAGGTCAGTGGTTTTCTCCATGAAAAATGTTCATATTACCCATACAAATGTATAAAATTCTAATACATCTTACCAATACAAATCAATGTATAAACATTTAATTAAACATTTATGGTTGACAATATAACAAAAGAACCTCTCCTTCACCAAACCTCAGAACTCCAGAATACAACAATAGATTCATCTGATCGAGCATGTATACAATGTACCTGGTAAATAATAAATGATCTCCTCATTATTGTCATTATATATATATATCCAATGATCATTTATGTACAATTTGGTTGCATTGGGTTCATTTGTGTTGGAGAATTTTAAGATGACAATTCTCCAATAGGGTCATATGTTAAGCTTTTGTCCTGTAGTAATAGTGGTCATAAAGAAAGACAAACTTCATAAAACACCACACTAGTATAATTAGTAGGAAAATTTGCACCATATGAATTTCAAACCATGAAATACAAAAATGTAGCTTACGAGATAAAAGAGCTTTGAAGACCTATGGCCATCAAATCACATTATTGACTCTGGTACATTTTGTACGTGACCATATTAAATTTCAGATCTGCAGGAAAATCCCAATTCATACCCACAAAAGAACCATTCAAGGAAAGTGTGTTTCCAATAATATTTAAGTCTTTAGTTTGGGAGAGGATGATGCTTACATATGATTGCAATAGTCCACATGGCTCTGGTGAGCTATATGAGACAACAGATGAAGATCCATCAGACAATCTAGCTAGACCCTTTATCACTCAATCTAGCTAGACCCTTTATCCATCAGACAATCTAGCTAGACCCTTTATCCATCAGACAATCTAGCTAGACCCTTTATCACTCTCATACAACCACTCACCAGAGCATTGACCTTTTTTTCCATTGCAAAAATTCTTTCTAATCAGGTGTTGAAATAAAATTATTCTGTCCTACATACATACATCTATTTATAAAATTGTAATCAACACAAACATTCAGATAAGGAGAATTTTAATGTACAACTAAAATAGCACAAAGAACAGACGTCACAAAAACGTCAGACTTACAGTACGTTTACATATTAATATAATTATATATTATAAAGCATCTTAAATAAAAAAATCAAAGAAATTAATAGATGAAAATGTCAACCAATAATATAAATGTTGAAAAAGATATCATTTATATCATCAATCAATACTTACATGTATTAATATTATTATCAAATTGCTTTGAATTAAAAGTCAATAGAAAAATAAAGAATAAATTTATATCATTTAGCAGGTCAATTTTTAATATTATTTATTGGTCATGATTAGGTCTAACAAGAAAATTAAAGGGGCATTAGCTACAATTTTGACCAAAAAAATTATATGTTTTGGAAATTGGTAAATAGCTTTAAAATGATGAAATAAAGGTCAATATTTCACATTAAACAGCTTATCGAANTTCCTTCTGCTCTGATTTGAGTTGTAGATGGAACTGTTTGTCCTGCAGAATACGCTTTATATCGTCTTGTATGTTTGTTTACGTATGCTAATTTGGTGCACAGTATTTAGTATCTCTCATCATGCAATGCATTGCTGTCATCTTTCAGTTAGTATCGCGAGATCACGTTAAAAAAATGGCAGTGAAATAACCAAATCATCGGGTGTAAGGAAAAACGTGCTGTAATCGAGTGTAACACCACTCTCTGAGGGTAAGATGGTTATGAATGAATAGAAAAATGATTGTTGAAGCGATATATATTAGGGTTTTGGATAGAAAATAAAATCTGATAGCCACAAAACGTGGAAATGTGCTACAGTTGAGATGGGAAGAAAAATCCGCTGTTTTCATTATGGAGAGCGCTCTGACGTTCAACGACAACAGCAGATGTAAACAGTCGTCGAACGGCAGAGGAATCTCGGACTAATAGTTTTAATGGGTAACAAAAATTTACAATTTGGCAGATAATGCCCCTTTAACAATAAATATTTGTAAACCTTTGTGGTTTCCTGGAACCCAGAGGTAAATTGTTCACAGGTGCAATATATAATAAAAAAACCAAAAAAAATAAAAAATAAAATTGGAACAAGTAACAATACAAATGTATTATGAGTGAATAAATGCTATGAATATACAGAATGGGGACAGACCTATAGGCTATATTGTATGGATAACAGCTCTGCCCACTGATATCATTTGTGCAATTTTTTTTTTCCAGAAAAGAAACTTAATTGAAGTACATTTAACACTGAAATTAATGAAATAGACTTGTATCCTTCATCATCTACATGTATGTGTGAATCAAATAAGCTGAGTACTGAATGTACATGTATGGCAATGGAAAAATTGCACCAATAACAAAAAAATTGATGTGAACTTAGAAGTCAGCAGCTCATGAAAAGTCAAGTAAAAGTAACACATGGAATGATGCTTGGCGGAAATGTACTTACCATGATCAATGTATGCAGGCCTTTCAATAAGGGACGGTACCAGTTACTTTTACCCACCTCAGATGGTCTTTAATACTGACCGATTTTAAAGAGTGTTGTATATGATATTGTTCAAATCTTAAATAAAAGTACTGCCAGTAAATAGTAAATTACTGGTACACTTGAAAAATATGTATGTGTGGACCAAGTATAGTGACTGTTTGCCTACATTTAGGTTGTATGGTAATGATGAAACTAACATATAAATCACTAAAATTTGACATAAATTTAATTAAGTCATGGACCATGAAAATCATCGTCGGTAATCCACGGCTGATTCCGATACTTTCCTCTCTCTCCATCATGATGGAGAGAGAGAGGAACATATCGGAATTAACCGTGGGTTACCGACGATGATGAAAATGAGCACAAGGTAAAGTGACACATATATATATGGGTTATATTTACCCTCCATGATCAATGTTTGGACCATATTACATACGGCAAGTCTAGGTTTTATGGAAATGGAGTAACTGACCTAATCATGAAAATAATAATGAAAATTTGACAAAGTCATGACAGACCATAAAAATGAGGTGAATGTCAGGTGAGATGTACATGCCTGGCTGACATGCACCCATCATGACCAATAATATGTATACATGTACCAACTAAGTTGGGCGTAATTGATTTTATCACAAAAATTTGACATTGTTAATGCGGACATCACTGTTGATAAGGAATACTTTCATATTTCATGCAAAACAAAAGAGTTTATGACTAGTCTATGAGTTACAGCTTAGATTAGATTTCTATACAAACTATAGGCTCACATCAGCTTGTATTGCTCACCTGGTTATTCATGGGCTGCTCTGGTTTAAACATGTTCGTAGTAAGTTTCCAAGAAAAAGCAACCCAATTTGCTATCAAATCATAATTGACATAAAGCGATTTCAGAAAAAAATAATATTAAAATATTTTTCACATAGGGTCTGATGTTAAATTTATCCTGTGTTTGCAGCCATCTTGAATTATTTTGATTGACAAAAAACTGAAGAAGAAAAAATATGGAACCATTCAATCATTATTCATGTATAGTTTGGGTTCAATCAAGTCTTTATACATGTATAGTGTCTAAGAAAAATATTTTTCATTTTCTTATATCATTCTACATGTATATGCCCACATTGGAAAACAAAAAACTTTTGCTTACAAATCTTTTATTGGTTTCAGAGAAGGACAATTTTTAAATATTTGTCCTCATACATGTATGGTATGAAATGACTTTGTCTTGCTGTCACTGTAGCACCTATCTCAGATTGATAATAAACCATTATAAGAAGAAAAACATTTGGTAGATCACCATCCAAAGAATGTGTAAGCCAAGCCTGCTGTCATATGGTTCAGTGGTTTCAGATAAAAATAATTTCAATAATTTTCCCATACATTACAATGCCATAGGGTCATACATTTTACATAAAATCATTTGGTTGTAACTTGTAAACTGTAAAAGGATTTTACACAAAGTAACTTTACACTTAGTCTTTTTTCTCAGCCCGAAAGTAATTTTAGCAATCTCGATATGTACATGTTCTACATGTACATGTAAGTCACACATTTGTAAGTGCAACTTTAGCCCAATCAAACATGTGAAATATATTCATGATATTTCTAATATGTTATATACATGTACTTATTTAATAAAAACAGTATATTTTTACATCTTACATGTAGTAAGGCAAAAACAAATATATGTGTGTTTCTAACATTGTTTATGCCAAAAAAAATAATAGATCTGCAAATTCCGGAAATTCGTCTCCATTTCTGACTTCAACAATAGACACGGTTTCCTGTTTGAATTTTCTTCATTTCCTTGTACATTTGATCGATGTTTGGACCAGTATTAACTAGAACTGTCCGCATAGCGGGACTAATACCCCCCGCTTCACTCTGACTCTGTCCAAAATTATTGAAAAGTAAGTCTACACGGAAAATATATTATTTGTCAAATTATAATGTTTAATCACATTCAACAAAAATAAAAACGTCGTATAATAAAAACTGTAAGAGGAGTTGCACGGACAAACCATGTACACTTTCAGCCAAATTCACAAATAAAAAAAAATAACTTTATTCAACAATCTATATTTTTTGGTAAAATTCATGAAAATCAAAATCCTTACAACATGCACATCTTTGATATGAGTACAAATGTTCTGCAATGTAAAAACTTCCTAACTTACAAACTGTAGGAGGAGTTGCGCAGACAAACCATGTACCCTTTTTGCCATATTCACACAAAAATGGCTAAGTTCAACAATCTATATTTTTAGTAGAAATGCACAAAAATCAAAATCCTTACCACATGCACATCTTTGATATATGTACAAACAATCTACAATATAAAAACTTGCTAGCATAAAAACTGTAGGAGGAGTTGTGCGGACAAACCATGTACCCTTTTAGCCAAATTCACCGAAAAAAGACTAAGTTCAGCAATCTATATTTTTGGTAAAAATTCATGAAAATCAAAATCCTTACCACATGCACATCTTTGATGTATGCACAAATGATCTGCAATATAAAAACTTCCTAGCATAAAAACTTTAGGAGGAGTTGCGCAGACAAACAATGTACCCTTTTTGCCAAATTCACCAAAAAATGACTAAGTTCAGCAATGTATATTTTTGGTAAAAATGCACAAAAATCTAAATTCTTACCACATGCACATCTTTGATATATGTACAAATGATCTGCAAAATAAAAA
>MJUT01000457.1:91222-105543 GCA_002080005.1 Gigantidas platifrons
CCAAGTTATCATCTGGAAACCAAATATTTAGCAATTTTGAGGTATAAAAAGGGGCACAACTCTAGTAAAAATAGTCGAAAAATTGTCTTTATCGAACTTGACCTAGATATTCATAAGATACACTTACATACAAAATCTAGCTTCAATCTGACTTTTCATTCACAAGTTATCATCTGGAAACCAAAAAGCACACGGACGGACGGACGGACGACACCCATTTCTATAGTCCCCTTCGACGAAGCGTCGGGGGACAAAAATATCTTCACTATGCATATATAGAAAGCTAAGATCTGACGATTAAGAACATTTATTGTTAAAGAAAGGTAGTTTAAGTATTTTGAAAGATTTGTCTGTGTTCCTAAGTGGTAGATATAATCAAACTACCGATGTACTGTCTAGTTGTAGACTTTCTTTGCACAGCTTTTATATTTCAATATGATAAATAATATCTACGATTATCTGACATTATTTTGTTCAAATATTTATTAAAAAAAAAAAAAAGTACAGGCAAGCAATAATTCTCAAACTTCAAAGTTTATCATTAAAAGACGAATATTTATCCTAAAACGTAGTCCGATATCGCTCATTTTCGAAATTGTCCAATATAGTGTTGAAAATAAATACTACAATAACTTGATAATTGCGAAATGCTAGTGCTGCTGGAAAATGGCTACTGATAAATGGAAAGTTGACTGAAACAAATCAGCGAGTAGTGGAGCACAAGTAGTACACATTGGAATACATATCGTCTGCTCAAACACTATATAACAAGTTGTCGTTAATAAAAACGGTTAATGCTTTGGTTTATGGTGTGTAACGGCACTTTCAACAATATTTCAGTTTTATTGAGGCGGTCAGTATTATTGGTTGAGGAAACCAGAGTACCCGGAGGAAATCACCGACCTGTCGGAAGTCACTGACACAATTTTATCACATGATGTTGTATCGAAAACACCTATCCATAAACGGGGTTCGAACTCACAACTTTTGGAAACAAACAAAAAATATGTACATGTTCCTTTCAGTGTTTATTCATTACAAAAACATTATATTTCGGAATTACCAAAATTCTTATGATGCTATGTCTAGCATATATATCGCTTGCAGGTGTGTACTTACTCTTACTAATAAGAAGGGATTTTTAAAGATACCGAAGGGGTAACCAGAATCCGTAGATAGAAGAAAAACAAACAATACAATGGTCAAAAGAAAAAGTACAAAAGGACACTCAACGATCTACAAAACATACACATAAAACTAAAGATCAAGTAACGCGAACCCCACTAAAATTTGGGGTGAACTCGGGTGCTCCGGAATGGTCAGCAGTTCAGTCCTGTTTCTCTAGTGGCACCCGTCGTATTAATTAATCTAGTTACAAACCAGGTGATAAGTCATGAATGAGGAAAGCACCGGAAAGTGTTTACGATAGGTGAAACATAACCGTGGCCATTTGTGACACAGATATTCCGTAACGTCAACTACGGGCATTATGGCGACGCGGCGCGGCCGGCGTACGTTCGAAGTGATGACTTCAACTTAGCAAACAGGAACCCTTGGTTCAGTATCTTCCTTGTTAGCAGCAACCCTCTATCAAGGAAATCCTGATAGGAACCACAATCTTTAGAATATTGTATCAATTGAGAGGTATACTCCATATGAAGGTGATGCTGGAATAAACTAATAATATTCCGGAATTTTAACTGTGCCGTTCCGTCAGAATCTATAGTTAATCATAAGCTGTTAACTTCCGTCGTCTGCAATGCTTTGATAACGTGTGATTGTGAATCTGCCTACAGGGGCTTGTTACGATTGTTTTGATCCCTCGACTACTCTAAAGGGTTTTTTTTTAAGAGTAGTCGAGGGATAAAAAAATCGTAACAAGCTCCTGTGGTCTGCCTTCATCCAAAAAATGAGATTTTGTATTCGGTCAGAGATTGTTCTTCGTCTTTGTCTTTGAGTTTGAGAGGATGCGTATGTACTTTATACAATTTAGCAAGAACAAAGGGGAATATTAATGCAATGTTATCAATATCTTATGTTAAGTGGGAATCATGAAATCATTACATGATTATCATTAATATGGGACGAAGTCCCAACTATGGTAGAAATAGCAATTTTTTTATATATACTAATGACTAAATTTTCATGCACCGGAAATGACATACCGGAAGTCAATACATGGTTAAATCTGTGCAGAAAATCGGATGCGGACGTTTCGTCACCTGGTCGTTTCGTACCTACATCGGAACTTAAAAAACGACGGATGATTTGGGTCTGGGTCCCCCTTTTTGCCCCCTCTTTTAAGAAAATCTGGATCCACCCTCGATCTACTTTGAAAAAATATTATAGGTCCATATATCCGAGTTAATATTGTTTAAAAAAAAATATTGGACTTCGTCCCAAGTTAGATAACACCTATTATCATATTATCAATATAAAGATATCATAACATGAATATCCTTTTTACTTTTACTTTTAGTTCACCTTGCCAACAAAGGCAACGTGAGCTATTGCCATCAGTTGGCGTCCGTCGTCTTCGTCCGTCTGTAAACTTTTCACATTTTAATCTTCTCCTTTGAAACCCCTTACTGCCTTAGCCTTAGCCAAATGAACTGAAACTTGGTAGGAAACATTTATGACTATGAGTATGGAAGGTCCTCTATAAAGATTGCTAATTTCGTCCCGATACGTAACAAACATGGCCACCACAATCAATGGAGTCTTGTTTCTGATTGGTCGATTTCTAAAAAGCCTTCTCCTCTGTAACTACTTGGAAAAATGAACAAGAACTTGGTAGGAAGCATCTATGACTATGTAAGGTTCGCTATACAGATTGTCATTTCGGCCCGATCCGTTCACAAACATGGCCGCCACTGGCAATTTTTGTTTCTGATTGGTTGGGTTCTAAAATATCTTCTCTGAAAACCCTTTTCCAAATGAACCGAACCTTGGTAGGAAGCATCTATTGAAGGTCTCCATAAAGATTGCTCATTTGCTCTCGATCCGTTAACAAACATGGCCGACACAGGCAATTCTTGTTTCTGACTGGTCGATTTCTAAAATCTTCTCTGAAACCGCTTGGCCAAATGAACCGAAACTAGGTAGAAAGCATATATATGTCCTCTATAAAGATTGTTCATTTCGGCTCGATTCGTTCACAAGCATGTCCGCCACAGGCAATTCTTGTTTCTGATTGGTCGATTTCTTAAAACTTTATGGGGTTGTAAAATCTGACAGAAAACATCCAATCCAGGAATGAGTATAGAGCTCGACCTGCATCTGATCGAACCGTTAAAAAAAATTGTATGAAACAAAATTTCACAAGTTTGTTGTAAAAAAGCATCAGAATTCGCAACTAGTATAATGTCATAAAACGGCTGGCATGGTGTAAATTGAATAGACACAAAACTGTAAATGATTTCTGGAAGAAGGTGACGATTTATATGAATGTAAGGTAGAATTGGGAATGGACAACCGCGTACTTATTTGGTGACAACCTATATAGGACATGCGTTGTGAAGGAGTATATGGACGAATCTGATTTGCATGGCATGGAATGGCCAGCACAGAGTACTGATCTTAATATAGTCCGACAAAAGTTAAGCACCACCTGACTTGTTTCAATAATATCTTTTCTAATAATGAACTTATTTCAAATCGGTTTGCTGTTTTCGTTACCTGTACACACATACTTACTTACCTGTGAAACAGATTATTGATCGATTTTTATTTATGTGTATATGACAGGGTGTGTAAAGTGCCACGTGTACTTTTCAACATTTGTGTTTGCGAACCAAAGCTGATTTGTTTTGTGTAGACTTTTAAGTTTCATTTTCTATTGGTTTGGTATGGTGCGGCGAAAATTAACCATACCAGAAAGGTTGCAAGCTGTTGGCATGCATAACGGTGGTTTTAGCCATAGAAGGGTGGCAGCCCACTTCAGGGTTAACCATTCCATCATTGTACGACTGATGCAGCGTTTTCGTCAAACGGGGAATGTAACTGACCGTCCACGTGCAGGTAGACCTCGCAAAACGACGCCAAGAGAGGACCAGCTCATATCCAGACGGGCGCGGCAACGGCCGTTCAGTACAGCTGGTGCACTTCGTGGTAATTTAGCGTTTGGAGGCCACTTAGCCCACGCACTGTAATCAGACGCCTCAACCATCAGGGAATGCGAGCGCGACGACCCATAAAACGTCCACAGTTGACATTACGTCATCGCCATGCACGATTTGACTGGTCACATGATCATTTGGGGTGGACTATTCGCACATGTAGACGGGTCCACTGGTATGATGAAAGTAGTTTTTTGTTACGCCCTACCGACGGTCGTGCAAGGGTTTGGCGCCAACGAAACACTTCATTTCAGGACAACCACATTTTGGGAACAACTGCTTTTGGGGATGGGGGTGTAACTGTCTGGGGTTGTTTTTCCTTTGACTGTAAGTTGGACTTGTACGTTCTTGATGGTAATCTGACAGGCCAAAGATACCGTGACAATGTGCTCGCTCCACGCGTAGTCCCCCATTTCGACAATCATGCGTTGGCTGACAGTCATGCGTTGGCTGACAGGCCAATGTTCACGAAAGACAACGCTAGGCCACATAGAGCCCGAATTGTACAACACTGGTTACAGCAAGAGGCTGTTCAGACAATTCCATGGCCTGCGATGTCGCCAGGCATGATCCCTATAGAGCATGTATGGGACTTTATTGGCCGAAAAATTAACCAACGCAATCCAAAATGTCAACATATTGACGAATTAAGAACTGCTATCTTACAGGAATGGCAACAGTTCCCCCAAGAACGGCTGAGGCGTCTTGTGCGAAGCATGACGAGGCGTGTTACAGAACTTCACAATAAACGCGGTGGATATACTCGTTATTGATTTTTATGCCTTACACATACGCACAATAGATGCATTTAAAAGTTCTTAAATTCTAAAGACTCTGCATTTTAATGCAATGTTAAAAACTTCCGTCAAAGACAAACTGGTTTTACGTTTTTCCAGCGCCTGTTTTGAACCCCATTTTTTGCCACGTCATAGTCACGTCTTTCAGGATGATAAATACTTCGTAGATTGGTAATATTAGAGCCCTTCGTGTAGTCTTTTAAGAAGTGCAAGAAAAATGGTGATATCTATTTTATTGTTTTAACAGTATTAAATGTAAAAATATATATCGATGAAAATATAGGGTGGTGCTTAACTTTTGTCGGAGTGTATATATCCATTTCTGGGATAAATCTATCTAATTAAAATAGATCTCCTCGCCTACTTCCACCGCCCTTTTTTCGTTCAAAAATACTAATTATCAAGAATCTATCAAAACCTGGTAAAAGGGGAATAACTGGAATAGTATTTTTAATGTATTATTAAGGTAGCAAATTTTCATGGCTATTACTTAAAACACCTTAGTGGTTTACGAAAATCTCGTTCCGAACGTCAAAAAGTAGCTAATTTTCATGGTAGCTAATAATTATAGAACACCGGAAACCAAATATTTTGCATTTGAAGTTAAAAAGGGACTTGCCTCTGTAAAATCGTCGAAAAATCGTCATTATCAAACTTGACCTAGATAATCATGATATACCACACCTAGTAGGTTCTATCTGTCTTTTCGTTCACGTTCACAGGTTATTATCTGGAAACCAAACATTTAGCAATTTTGAAGTACAAAAAGGGGCATTACTTTGGAAAAAATTGTCGAAAAATCGTCATTATCAAGCATTACCTAGATATTTATAAGATACTCTTACATACCACACCTAGCTTCAATGTGACTTTTCGTTTACAGTTTATCATCTGGGAACCAACAATTTAGCAACTTTTAAGCACAAAAAGGAGCATAACTCTGGTAAGAATTGTCGAAAAACCGTCATTACCAAACTTGACTTAGATACACTTACATACCACATATGGCTCCAATCTTACTTTTCGTTCACATGTTAAAAATAAAGATTCATGGTTAAGTTGTATTCGATTGATTTTTAAACATTTAGAATTAGAAAATTTATACAAAAATTATACCAATGTTTCAACTAACAAGATAATGCAAATTGTTAAAAAGAAGTTGAGTAAAATATTTATTGATCAATGGAAGGAAAGTCTAAACTCTGAAACTAACAAACAAGGTAATATGGGAAACAAACTTAGAACATATAGAAAATTTAAAAACTTATCTAAATTTGAGGAATATTTACAATTTGGTTCTAAGACAGAACAACAAACATATACAAAATTTAGAATAAGTGCCCATGATCTAAGAATAGAAAGAGGCAGGTATGAAGGCTTGAAGGTTGAAGATAGAATTTATAATACATGTAATTTAAATATAGAAGATGAGTTTCATTTCCTTATGATTTGCTCGCCATTAGATATTCTGTAGAGCAAAATATTTTAATAATATAAAAAGGTTATATACCAATTTTGAGAACTTGTCAACAGAAGATACATTTATATGATTACTATCATGTGAAGATAAAGAAATTATTTCATTAACATCTAAACTATTAATTGATTTATTTAAAGAAAGAAAACAGAGAATTACTTATAAAAAAAATAAAAAATAAAAATAAATAGATAATAATAATAATATAATAAATACATTAAAATAATATGCTTTTATGGGTTGTCTCCCCCTTTACCTTCAGAGTCACAGTGTGTCTCCAAAATTTTTTCTTTATATTTTTCTTTTTTTTTCTTTTTTTGTATTGTCTTAAAGGAAAAGGCCATGGTCTTGACAAGTTAGAGTGAAAATTTAAATGACAGTAAAAAAAAGACATTTGTGTTAATGAATGTTAAAGATAGTATACCATAAGGTAGAATTTGGTCATTGAAGTTGCCAGTTGCACCAAATAATGGGGATCGCCATTTTTCAAAATTCTCCAATGTGGAGGAGACAAAAGCCTGAAAAGGGGCGTATCCATTCTCGGATCATACCTTCCCGTTACGTCAAGCAATCAGTATCGTATATTATATCAGCATTGATCAGTTGCAATTTTTTCATTAAAAATTATGTAAATCGTAAAATAACGTGGTATATATTTATCTTTTGATATTTACAAAATCATTATGACTTATGTTAAGCATTTTATTGCACTAAGTAATGAAGGGAAAGAGTGAGAAGATTTTTTGTGTGTAATTACCGATCCGGACAGGACTACCTGTCAACACAATGATCATCGATCAGTGACCTCGAAAAACACGGGAAAGTATGACAGCATTGGGGACAAAAAAGAAAAAAAAACATGTTTAAGCACAAAACGAGTTAAAAATGACAGTTATTTAACCTACGGCCAATCACGTAAAACATGAAATTACGTAGAACCCCCCTCCCCCGATACAAATAAACTCCTTTGTTTTATGAAAATGTAACATGGGATGGGAATATTAAGAACAAAGTTAGAACGATATACATTTATAAACATTGTATTGCAGTTGATCTGATATTAAAACATGATGTTAGAAAGAGTCAGATACATGTTATTTATTCAACTAACATGATACGACTGAGTGACGTCACATGAAGAGGTGTCATGGCCGCTTACACTACGACAGGAAATTCCAAATATTCATATTTTTAATTGGGTATATTAATGTTAATAAAGGTGTTTTTTTTTTAAATAATAAGTTATTTACGAATAACAAGTTATAATTAATTGAATTAAAACAACTTTTCAACTGACTGGTCCTTTCCTTTAATATGTCTTCAAATTACATTTAATTATTACAAATCATATGTGTATTTTATGTTCTTTAATTTGTAAATGATTATTCTGCCCAGTACTGGGCTCCATGATTGGAAAATTAAATATCTTGTATCTTGTACCCGGAAACCAAAAATTTTGCAAATTCAAAGTACAAAATTGGCATAACTCTGGCAAGAATTGTCGATAAATCGTCATTATTGAACTTGACCTAGATATTCATAAGATACACATACATACCAAACATAGCTTCAATTCGAATCGTCCGCGGGGAGGGGGAAATTAACCTATTCAACATATGCCAACACTTTTTATAATTTTCTTACCTTTTTTCTACCTATTTTTTTTAATGTTGGCATAGGTTGAATGAAACAATAGACAAAATAATCTATGATATTTCGTCTATACCATTTAATATGAATTTCTTTGTAGATCGATTGCATTGATTGGTAATCTTTATCAAAAGGTATATCTACTTCCTCGTTTTATTATCCAATGAATATCCATGATGTTTGTGTTTTGAAACAAAAGTGCAACTATGACGCATCGTGACTGTTTTAAACTTACAGAAGAACTATTATTGAAATTTTATGAATACTTTATGGCAAATTACCACAGATTACAAGATAGGCCTATACACGTCTGAATAAGTACAAATGTTATTATATTGATTACAATTTAAATGTATTTTAAATAATATTAAAGCTAACCCATAAAAAAGAACAATTTCGTAATGTTGTTATATTCTTATGTAATAATTCGATCCTGTATTTAAAGACGTATCATATATAGTTTTTAATACATCGACTTGTCATAAAAACTGCAATCAGAGCCTATCACCAATAACGCTGTGAATTCGAATCCCGCTCATGGTGTGGCGTACTTGATTCAACATTATGTAAGAAAGTTTGTCAGCGACTTGCAGCAGGTCGGCGGTGTTGTCGGGACACTCCGGTCTCCTCCACTAATAAAACTAATGGCCAAGACATAACTGAAATATTGTTGAAAATATAAGTATAGAATAACGGCAATTTTGAAGATCGAGACATACATTGTTGCTAATATCTCAGCGAGTCCGATGTGACGAGCTGGGATATTTGTGATAATATCTGTCGAGACCTTCAGATGTGATGTTCTTGTTTTTATGGGTTATACCATAATGTGTTTTACGTCAGATTGACCGATAAACTGGCGCATGCGAGTAACGAACTGACCTAATATTTTTGTGGATCAGTGATCCAGACTTCTTCAGCGACAAACATCAAATTGAAAATGTCCAATTTGCCGATAACCGCCACGATATAACTGAAATATTCTTGAAAAAAAAGAAGAAAAAAACAGAGACAAAGACAAACAATAAACGGGAGCAAACACTGAATACTGAATATAAGCAACATGAACCGGAAAGTCAATATTCCGTCTGATGATCGAGTTTGTGATGATCGAATTAAGCATTTAAATCACCTGCGGTCATTAATTGTGCTGTCAACAAAAGTAAACAACTTGCAATTCTGAAGATTTGTATTTTCACAAGAACGTCGATGCCACGGCTCCGTCAAAATGACCGTGAGCGAGTGGTGGGTATGGTTCAGGCTGACATGACTTACCAGGCCGTTGCAGACCACTTTAATGTGTATAGAATAATCATTTCAAGGCTAATGATTCGCCTTTGACAAACAGGTAGGATGAATGAAAGACCCCGTCAAGACATTTACGCCATATTCACCTCCGGAACACCTGGTCTAGCAAACGTCCGAATTTCGGGTTATACTGTTCGCAGAAGACTACGTGAATCTGGAGCCCGAGCTAGACGTCCGGTGGTAGGACAAATCCTTAAGCAACACCAAAGACTAGCCCGAGCTCGTGCACGCCATCGTTAGAGGCTTCACACCTGGCAACACATCCTTGTTAGTGATAAATCCCGATTTTCACTTCGTTTTAGCGATGGACGTTATCGTGTGTACCACAGGCGTGGGGAACACTTTACAGACCAGTGTGTTTACGAGTCCGGTCAATTTGGAGGCAGAAGTGTTATGGTTTGGACTGGAATTTGTCATGATGGTCGCATTCAGCTGAACATTGTTCAATTTGTCATGATGGTCGCATTCAGCTTAACATTGTTCAAGGAACATTGAATGTCGTAAAATACAGAGACGATATTCTTGATCCTATCGTTCTACCCTTTCTGCAACAGCGAAACTCTGATCACGTCTTTCAACATGCTATGCAAGATGTCACGTGGCTCGTGTTTGTCAAAACTTTCTGAACCAGAATCACATCCGTGTTATTCCTTTGCCGGCATTATCACAGGATCTGTCATCAATTGAACATTTATGGGATGAACTCGGTAGACGTATTCGCCATTGTCAAAATCCACAGGAAACACTACAGGAGCTGCGTGACGCAATTGTGCACGAGTGGAACAACATGCCTTTATCCAACAATTGATTGGTTCTATGCGTCGGAGATCCGAAACTGTCGTTGCTGCAAGAAGTGGTCACACACGTTACCGAACTCCGCAAACCTCCTGTTGATGTTTATGTTGATGTTGAGAAATTTTGTTGACATTGTCTTATTTGTTAAGCCCATATGAATCTAAATTATACGATTTTTGTCGATTTTTTTCTCTATGTAAAAATACTGTTGACTAGTATATATATAGACGTCCTTTGTTTGATGGGTATTGCCGTGTTACTGTTGTCGATTACCAGAAATGTCCTAAGCTAAGTAAAATAGATAGAATATGATTACGACTTTGTAAACAGACACTGGACCATCCTAATCAAACTGTTTTTATTGATATATACACCCAAAAAGACAATGCTTAATAAAATGTTTTGGCATATTTAGGGAAAGTCCATTTTCGGCTTAAAACTGTCGAAGAAGGTCTACTCGATTAGTCACTTAAAGGGGAATTTGTGGTAGTGCCTACCGACAAAATTCAGGGTGGAGCCTATAATAAAAAATTCCCGTTGATATGAACAGCATTTATGAAACTCTATGTCACATGACCCACGTGACCTACAGGTCACATACCTCAGACATTTGAATTTTCGAAGTGATTTTTGTAGTTTTTAGACTGATGAAGAATATTAATTTTTAATACGACTGAAAGTTTGGGAGGGAGGAACACTAGTAACCATGCCTGTCAAATATTTTGCTCCAAAAGTAACCGTGAACCTGTGTATGATTGATTTGTCCTCCTCGAGATAACCGTGACCAAAATAATGAAGAATCTGAAGGTTTGTTCCGCCCACAGCTATTAATACCCATGGTTCCTGTTTAACTACGAGCATTATCTGACCTTGCTATTGTACTGTTCTTGTATCTGTTGCCATCCTCCCTTTTGTTTTGTTTTGTAATTGTATTTTTCTTTACTCTGTCCTATTTGTGCGCCTTTGATTGGCAAACAAATCAATTACCTATATCATCTTTCTAAAGAACTTTAAAAGAAGTCATTTGATAATATTGTATATATTATGTCATATATTAATAAGTAAACACTTCCTTGTTAATGAACATTATAATAATGGCAGCACTAGAAAGAGTATTGAAAACTTGCTTGATCATACTTTATTTGTTGGGGATTTGTTTTTCTGTCAAGAATGGTGAGTTATCGTTGTCAATTAAGAATGTGCTCCTTTATCTTAATAAAGTAACAGTTTCAATTTTGAAAAGTTTAAATTATAGAATGACGATAATTATGATTTAGGACAATTTCCACAATGTGATAAAGTTTGTCAGTGACTTGCGGCAGGTTGGTGGTTACTGGGGTATCTGCGGGTACTCCGATTTCCTCCATCAATAAAACTGACCGCCAAGACATAACTGAAATATTGTTGAAAGTGGCTTTAAATACCATAAAACTAACTACATGTATAACCAACCAACAATATTTCAGTTGTGTGCTGATAGTCAGTTCTATTTGTGGGAGATACCATAGAAAACTCACCACCTTTCATTTATTACTGACAAACGTAGTCGTATTTGGTTCTATCGAGTCTGTCCTTTATGAATTGAGGGTGTCGACAGCAAAACCTTAGTGATATGTCCCAATTACATTACTAGATGAAAATGCAGCTGCCATGAGGTTAAATACAAATATGCATATCGGGATTATTCAACAAACCAAATACGATTTATTTATAAGCCAAATTTAATAGAGTGATTTTGGTCATTATTTGAGAATACATGTATAACAATTGAGTGTGAAAATAAGTTTTGTACAGAAATAAGCCAATGGTGGTTTCATATTTAACTCGATTTTTTTTTTCAACAATTACTTGAAACATGAACACTCAAAAAGAAATTGAATAGGATATTTTGTTACTCGTTATAGAAAGTGTTGAAACATATGGTAAAGCTAAAATACAAATCTATACAAAAATCAAATCGACAATGAGACAAACTATTATCATTTAAACGAGAAAAACGTAAAATACCAAAATGTTTGCCAAAAACAAAATAAGAAAAAATAATCATGAATTTAAAATCTCATATTATATCTTTACAATCAGGACAAAGTTTTTAAATATGCATGACTATACAATTTATTAACATTTTTTTCACACGAATAAATTCGACGCTTCCATGTTTATTTAAGGAATATTTGAAATTGTTGAACAGGTTATACGATATAACCTGGTTTGGGTCAGTTTACGCTTAATAAACCGCGAAGCCGTTTATGAAAAGCATAAACTGACCCAAACTAGGTTATGCAAGTATAACCTGTTTAACAATTTCAAATATTCCTTATAATTTAATTTTTACAACAAAATTTAATGATTCCTCGATTTTAATTGCGATTATTTTATGTGACTATTTGAATTTGTCGTTAGCGGATGAACACGCTGGTGACGTCACAATACCAACCCAGGTTATCGAGTATAACCAATGTTGCTCCAGGCGGATCAGCCAATTGGATTGCAGTATTCACATCAAATTAAATTATATGTATATCAAAAGATTTTCATTTATTGATTGTAACATTTGGTTGATCAGCACTGTATTCCTTTTAAGTAATATGAAAGGCAAATATCATGGAATTTTTGGATTAAATATTTTCACTGAATATGTCACTTAATTTTAACTAAAATCAACTACATAACTTTAAAAATCCGCTCCAAAGCAGATTTTAAGAGCAAATCGCAAACTATTTGACAGCAGATAATTCTGTTGTCCCGTACATGATTTGATTTAATTTTTGGTGTTTAACGCCACTTTCAAAAATATTTCAGCTATATCATGGCGACCAGTTTTAGTGGTGGAGGAAGCCGGAGTACCTGGAGAGAACCACCGACCATGGGCAAGCAACTGGTAAACTTTATCATTTGCGACTGCGAGTCGAGTGCACCCTTTTTTGTAATTTACAAAGCCGGGCGCGAACCCACGCCGTATTGGTGATAGGCTTGTATGAGTTGTTTGATCCTGCGACCTAACTCATTGAGCCACCCGGACCCCATTGTCCCGTACAGTAATGCAAAGGATATGCGCGTGACCCAAGATTTGAACTCTTTCGGGGAGATTATCGCTCATGCGCAATGTTTAGTTGATGAAAAAAAAATATATTCCGTATGTACCACTTAAGAATAATTGCCAAAAAAAAAATTGGTTCACACGACATGAGTAGTATATGGGCACAGCGCAAGTATCATTTGCGGGGAAGCAATGGGGAGCAGTGATGTCACCGGAAGTTGCATCACCGGAAATGAAAGGGAGATAATTTCCCGTGCTTTTTTCCTGTATTTCCCGCGCTTTTTTCTCACCGAGGTTTTGCCGAGTTTTTTTCGGAACTTCTCTAGATTCTAGGTACGAACAATGGAATTGTGAATCCAACATGTATCGGGTCACTATGGACCTATTACCTCCTATGTTAAACCATATTTCCCTCCTGAATGGTGCAATTAGTCGTGACTAACTATGGCTCTTACAGGAACACCTGTCTCAATCGATAATGAAGTATTCCAAACCGAGTAAATTTACATAAATGTGTGTTGCTTATTTAAAGACCTCTCATTATTATTCTATTATTCTAAGTATTGTACCATTCATATGGATGTTAACACCGCGTTTTAATTACCAATAATTATATATACTTTGATTGAGAATTCACAAACAATTACAAACGGAATATATTACCATACTACTGCAAAATTGTATGATTTTATCAGATGGGTTTTTAATTTTTACGGTCTATTAGGCAACCCTTAGATTCTAAATTGGTTTTCTAAAGAGGCCCCGCGTTTAATTATTCATACGCGTACCAGTGAAATGGGTTTAGAAACATTATTCAATATACGTGAAGTAATGAAAAAGAAATTATCCCTCTGACCTGTTACAACAATACACACAAATCATTCATCACTATATTGTACCTTTTTACTGATGCAAATGGGGGTCAAGTTCAAAACAATCAACAATTTAGATTTTGATTTTCCGTGTCTCAGACATGTTGCCAAAGCAAAATCGATATAAAAAATTATTTGAAAGATATTCGCGCCAATATCATTCGAAAAGAAGCCCACAAATATCGTGCTTTTAAAGGTATTTTTAAGGGATATTTTTACTGTTTTAAACTTTTCTTTCTTTCTTTCTTTCTTTCTTTCTTTCTT
>MJUT01000457.1:126634-137429 GCA_002080005.1 Gigantidas platifrons
AAAAACAAAAACAAACGAACAATTAATGAATAAAACTTTAAAAGATCTCTGAAAATTCGACAAAAAAAAAAAACAAAAAAAACAAAAAAAAAACAAACAAAACGTATAATTAGTGAATGAAATGTTAAATGGAAACGGAAAATATGGCAAAAACAAAACAAAACGAACAATTAATGAATAAAACGTTAAAAGAAATCTGAAAATATAACAAAAACAAAAACAAAACGAATAATTAGTGAATTAAACGTTAAATGATCTCTGAAAATATAACAAAAACAAAAACAAAACGAATAATTAGTGAATTAAACGTTAAATGATCTCTGAAAATATAAAAAAACAAAAACAAAGCGAATAATTAGTGAATGAAACGTTAAAAGATCTCTGAAAATATAAGAAAAACAAAAACAAAACGAATAATTAGCCACTAAAATGTTAAAAGATCACCGACAATACGACACAAACAAAAACAAAACGTAAAATACTCATGAAAATGATAATTGAATACGGAAAACGCGATGAAATCTCTAAATGTAATGTAAAACATGTTCACAAAAACATAAAGTATACGACAAAATATCAAACAAAACGAATGTAAGACGAACCTATTGAACACGAATGCACAACACCAATGACAAAACCGCAATAAAAGGACAAAATAGTGCTTAAAATTTTAAACGAACATGAAAAATATATTAAGAACTCGAACCGCATCGTCAAAAATGTTAAAAAAAAAAAAAGTATACGATAAATCTTCGTAAAGTTGTAAACGAAATGAAAAAGTTACAATTAGACCCTTAACTCTACCAGGTGGTTTCCGATCTTGACGTGGTTGGTAGCCTTCTCCCCTAATAAGAAACCTATTCTAGTAATAGTATTCTTGGTTTTGTTGTCTCGAGTCCAGAATAATCTTAACGCTGAATTTCTGACTTATAGTATCATGTTATCACAGCAATTCTTGTCGTATGCATAGACGTTCTGACCCTTTTTTTTCACATGATTATGTATTTCGTAATCGTTCTACGAAAACTCCTACACATTTAGATGTAACGAAATGCATATATATCATACATATTGCAGAAATAATTTGAAAAGGCAATCAGTGTTTACTAGACCCCATAGTTTCATAGATCGGTCAACAAAATGACGTCATGAAACGTCACACAAATTAAAACTTGACGGATCTTGAGACAAGCTTAGTATTTATTTGGAAAATAAGAATTTTTCATGGCAGTATGCTCTAAAAGGTCTCTAAAAATGATAAATGGTAATGCATTGCAAAAACAATAAAAAGTTACAATTTGACCCTTTACCCTAATTTTATCGAAAAGGTACCATATTTCACTTTGACTACATGTCTTATTGGATTGTGCACATTTTCCCCTTTCCATTGATATGCGATTTACCTGCATGTCACATACTATTAGGTGCATTAAAAAAAAGGAAAAAAAAAGATCGAGTCTCATACATTCTACTATTATAATGTCAAATTATATTTACTTAAAGGCATAAAGTCCTTTAAAATAGATTTTATTTAAATTGATTAAAAGTTGCCAATATTCGATGTTTTATACTAATTGCAGTTGAAAATTTTCATAATATCATACGTAAATAGCTTAGTATGAAGGAAATACGTAGCTGTTTGATTTTCTTCCATCCAGGAAAGTATTCAATGTTTACCGTACGATGTATGCATAAATTCGTGAATGACCTACACAGTGACCTCTTTCGGTGAAGTGTTTACGCATGTGCGAAAATGTTTATTAAAAATGGCACATAACAAAACATTGACAGATCTTACACGAAAACGGCACAAAACGGAGGATTTTGCAAGCTTTCTGTAGGAATAAAAAAAAGATGTAATACCGACAAACTCCATTTTTCAACACGTATACGGTAAGCATAATTTAGTATCTTTTTACGGCCGAATCGTATTTTGACAGTAGTTTTTTAAATATTCTTTTTTTTCAGGAGAAAACGCTAGATGATATCTCTTTTAAATTAGAGACTAAAATAATGAACTTCATGTCTGTTTTTTTCGAAAAAAAATATAATCAATACAACTCAAGTATTGTCAATAATATGCAATACAATTTGTTTTCAATTTTCCCTTTATCGGACCCCTTTGCATAGTTTGGGTTTGTTTTTATTGATTTCATCACGTATTTCCGATTTTAAGTGTCATTCTTAATAAATATCATTATATAATATTAACTGGTTACCCCGGGATCCGATTGCATAGATATATTTCTTAAATTATATTGCTAAAACGTAGATCTAACGAATTTACATGAAAAGCATGCTTCCTTGTTATTAATAGCAGTTATTAGTATTCGGCACACTTCGGAAAAGAAACCGACTTCTAATTAGGTGTGTTAATGGCGATTACATGTACAGACATTCGAATTCTTTTCAATAACTACGACATTATAGCATATGTTTTAAACCTGGCTTCTTGTTCAGAACATTTTATTAGTATAAAACATCGATTATTTGCAACTTTTACTATAAACAAAATAAAATCAATTTGAGCTACTGTATTCCTTTAATAAACAGGATCGTATGACCGTATTGGTGATTATGAGTTATAGAGTTTATCAAAAACCGTAGTGAAGATACCAAAAGGGGGGATCAGAAGCCGCACATGTAGGAAGGACAAGCAATTGCCAAACAAAAAACAAAAACAAAAACAAACAAACAAGCAAACAAAGAAAAAAAAGGCGAAAGGACAAACAATCATCTAAATAAAAAAAATTGCACCAAAAATCAAAGAATGAGAGAACGAAAAGAAACGTTAATATTGTTCAAACAAAATGACCATGATTTAATTATATACTTACTAATACGACCATACTTATCCTCCTGACTTAAACCCTGTAATAAACAAAGTTAAAGTAGATGTACAGTATGGTCATGTTTACATCTATCACGCCCAGACATCTTATGTTCGTTTGCTGTAATACAATAAAGCATGTCATGACAGCTAGTATATAAATATTATTGTTTAGTTCGAGATACTTGTAATTAATGTACATTAAAGATAATACAAAATGTAAGAGGATAAATGTGAAATGTGTAGGATACACACACGTATGTAGGTAAATATAAAGTCCTTCCACCTTAGGCATAATACGCCATTTTATAGAATATGATAAAATATATGTGCATTTAAAGTAAAATATAAAAAATATGTCTCTGTATGTACAACAAGTTTGAAAATTTCACCAAAGGATTACCACAAGTCGTAAATCAAAGAAGACAGACAAAACGGTGGTCAAAATAAAATTGACAATGGGAAACACAATGATCTACAAAACACAACATATAGAACACAAAAGATCAAGCAGCACGAATCTCACTACAATAGGGCATGCTCCTAAAGGGTATGCAGTTCTCCTTCCACGCGTAGTACCCGTCGTGTTACTCTTGTGACAAACTTGGTGATAAGTCAGTATTGAGGAAAGGACAGGGTATGATTACCGGCACTACCCGTGCTTATTTATGAGGCGCATATTCCGTAATGGTTGACCAAGTCATTGTGGCGACTGTAAAACATTCAAAATGATGACTTCAACATGACTCACATACGAGTGTCACATATTCTATGATATCAGCCAACTGTAACTGTTAATAACACCGATGCTTATTTCAAAATTGTCCCTTTCAGTATTACAATATATTCTTTTCCAAATTCCAAAATTTGTATGTAATATTATTATTTGATATAACCATTTGATGAGACAATATAAAGCTACATAACAATGCAATCAAGACCGATTATTACAGGACGAGTATGAAGATACCAAAGGGGTAATCATAATATATCGAAGAAGAACAGACAACACAATCGCCAAAGAAAAGGGACAAATGGACATACAACGATCGATAAAACACTAAAAAAAAAAAAAAAAACAAAAAAAAACTAAAGATCGAGTAACACGAATCTCAATAAAACCTGGGATGTAATCGGGTGCGCTGTAAGAGTTAGCGGTTCCTGCACCACTAGTGGCACCCATCGTGTTACCATAGCTACGAACGCGGTGATAAGCCATTAATTTAGTTTAAGCATATTTTATTGTCTTATAACTGTACAATTAGATTGGAAACAAGTTATATCAACTTAGTATATCCGCTCTATACAATAATATTATACACATTAATGAGGAAAGGAACAGGAAGTGCTTACGACAAGTGGAACATATCCGTGGTCATTTGTGACACCGATATGCTGTAACGGTTAACCAAGTCATGGTGGCAAGAGAAAAACATCAACTCAATCAATAGGAAACCCTTGGCATAGTAGCTGCCTTGTTATAAATATAGTCCAAATTATTAGCATTTCAAATTTATACATGTCTGATTTGAAAAAAATAATACTATAATATAAAAACTACTACGAATAACTAAGTTGTCGTTCAGTGTGTTCTAGGTAGTAGAACACACAAAAAAGTAAAGTTCATGTTAGTCCTGTTGAAGACAGTAATCCGTGGTTGTGTAATTATTGATGGCGCTGACCATGAAAATAAAAAACAGCGAGAAAGGGGCAGATAACCAGTGAAAGGGACCATGAGCTATCAAGTTAATAATGACAAATTCTGTCAAATAAACGTCTTTTTATCATTTGGTTTCACCTGAATAAACATAACTAAAACGTGTAAGGAATGCAGCAGACGCCACGCGACTTTTACGAAAGGACATTTTAAATATTTGGGTTATCCGATAACATAAAATCAATAGATTTAGCAGACGAACAGTTTGTCAAAAATATAACGCTAATTAAATTCTTCAAAAGAAAATTCTTAATATGATACAAAAAATTACTTGTATTTTATATTAATGATGGTAATTTTAATAATGAGAAACTTAAAACGTAGCCAAAAAAAGTAATGTACAATTAATAAAGCCATCAAAACGAATTTACATATTTTCAATAACTACTTTTTTTAATCCATGAATGGCAACTAATAAAACCATGCTATCTCGTCGACCCTTCCTTCGGTCGCTGTAGCCAGCTGAGTGGCAAGACCTTCGAAGTGGAGATGAGCAAGAAGACCATTCGACTGGATCTACCCATGTAGATTGGCTGTTTTGTATACCATGTACTAATAGGGTAAAACGGCCCTTTTCAGGGCCACACATATTTGAAATAAAAAGAAAAGAAACTAGATTGTTATTGGATAAATCCAAGTGAACTAATTGCAGAGTACTTAGGGGTGTTAAATAGTTAAATACGTATATCTGATGTTGTTGTATATGTCTTTATAGAAATAACAGAGTAAGTAGATAGAAATAAGAGATGGAAGTTATAAATGGTCGTGTCCAGACTTGTTTTAGGATTGGAATTGAACACGACTCATTATGGTGAACACTTTGCTTTGTTCTTGAGAGAAAACCCCTTAGCTATCGTACAAATTAATCAATAGATATTGATGTTACAAAGTAACCTGGCCGGCCTATTTGAACTTCAAACTCCGACGTGGACGAATCTACTATTTATGTGTAAGAAGAAGAACAGAAGTTTATGACAGTAAAAATAAATTGTTGTTTGTATTTAAATAGACGATTCAAATGATTAACTGTTCTAACAATAAGCTGTTGAATATTTTTACGCTATACTTTGATATACATATTAGAAACTTACGAATGTGCATGGAATATATAAGGTGATGGCAGGAAAATATACATTATTATTATTTAAAAAGAAAAGAAAAGAAAAGAAAGAAAACAAAAAGATATTTGCGAGCTTCTTTTCGAATGATATTGGCGCGAATATCTTTCAAGTCATTTTTGATATCGATTTTGCTTTGGCAACATGTCTGAGACACGGAAAATCAAAATCTAAATTGTTGATTGTTTTGAACTTGACTCCCATTTGCATCAAATAAAAAGGTACAATATAGTGATGAATGATTTGTGTGTATTGTTGTAACAGGTCGGAGGGATAATCTCTTTTTGATTACCTCACGTATATTGAATAATGTTTCTAAACCCACTTCACTGGTACGCGTATGAATAATTAAACGTGGGGCCTCTTTAGAAAAAACCAATTTAAAATCTAAGGGTTGCCTAATAGACCGTAAAAATTAAAAACCCATCTTATGAAATCATACAATTTTGCAGTAGTATGGTAATATATTCAGTGTGTAATTGTTTGTGAATTCTCAATTATAGTATGCATAATTATTGGTAATTAAAGCAGGGTGTTAAAACCCATATGAATGGTTTAATACTTAGAATAATAGGATATTAATGAGTGGTCTTTAATTAAGCAACATAAAATTATGTAAATTTACTTGGTTGGAATACTTCATTATCGATTGAGACAGGTGTTCCTGTAAGAGCCATAATTAGTCACGACTGATTGCACCATTAAGGAGGGAAATATGGTTTAACATAGAGGGAAATAGGTCCATTGTGACCCGATACATGTTGGGTTCACAATTCCATTGTCCGTACCTAGAATCTAGAGAAGTTCTGGCAAAAACTCGGCAAAACCCCGGTGATAAAAAAGCGCGGGAAATACAGGAAAAAAGCACGGGAAATGATCTCCCTTTCATATCCGGCTCATCACTTCCGGTGACGTCATTTCCGTTGATGCAACTTCCGGTTATCTCATTTCCGGTGACGTCACTACTCCCCATTGTTCCCCCGCAAATTCTACTTGAGCTGTGCCCATATACTACTGACATGAAACAGACAGATTCCTCAATAATCATTGTCAGAAATGTGTGCGTTCTTACCTCAGTATTCCTGATTGTTTATCTTTTCTTCACGAGGTCATGATCGGTATTCAACGGACCAAAACCTTTCTTCACGAGGTCATGATCTGTAATCATCGGAACAAAACAACCAAAAGTTAACCAGTCTCCACAACAATGGCGAGGACCATAAACATGCACACGGATTTGCAGATTTCTAGTTGTTGGGACCATATTTCGACTTGAAACATGCACGAATAGCTTAGTAAAGGTACCGCCGTATTCCAAATTGAATTTTCAGGGGAAAATTTTGTTCACCCAAAACCGGTGTAATATTACTTTAATATTGTTCAAATGAAAATAAAAATCATGATGTTTAATTTAGAAATAATTCATGGAAGCCATACATTGTACTGTATTGTGAGTTTTAACATGGATTGGCAAGATAATAGTATTTTATTCCGAGTGATAAATTTTATATCCTGCCAACCCATGTTAAAACCCACAACACATTATGGCTTCCATGAATTATCTCGAATCTGATATGTCTAACAGTACAAATACAGTAGTACATTTTGATGAGAAAGGCATTAATTTATGTTTACGTTTGAGTACAATGTCGCACTCAATTTATTAGCTGAAGGTTGGCTGTTCTATCTTTATCAACCTGCCGCTAAGTCTTCAACATTCAACATGTGCTGTTATGACGGAAAAGTCTAGCCAAGAAGGGGTCGTGAATCTCTGAAGGGCCCCATAGCCTTAGCCATAGACGCTTAGTTTGATGTTTTCATTTGGAGGAGGGATATTTTCAACTACTTAGCATTTATGAAAGTTTACAAGTGGTTTTATTAGACCTCAAATCCTCATTTTTTAGAGAAGTCTCAGCCTGTCCCCGGGTCCCCAAATCAGTCTTGTTCCGCCTTGCAAAATTTCTCTTGGAGGCCTTGTTTGCACGTTTTAATTACGCGTGACATATTTATTAATTTTTGGATATATTTTGAAAATAGATGATTTTAAAACGAAAACAACAGTATAAATAATTTAATTGTGTGATTTTATCATCTGGTTTAAACGAATGGACCGAACATGTGCCAATGATAATTTACGAAGAAATACATCGCTGGTTTGTCTACAAGTCGAAAGAACAACGTCATATCAGAGTAAAGAACATAAGACAGAATTATAACAATTCAGTAATTTGCTTAATGCTAATCAAATGCATAAACAAATGCATATCCAATGATATCATTAAGAACATCACCATTTTATTGTTTGTCATAATAAATATGTTCCAGACGCGTACGGGTCTGACTAGTTTTAAAAGATTATCAAGGTTTCATAAATATGTTCGACTTAAGCTGCTCACAGACTAACGTGTTTTCCGTTATGACTGACGTACATGGACAACCGACCCGAACACGGAGACGAACTGAAACGACGGAAATATCTACTGTGACTTACGATGTTACAGATTACAGACCTACACAGGATGAATTCCTGGCAGTTGATGACTTTATGGTACTGAACGACATTATAGTTGACCCTACTGACGACAGAAATTGTTCCGTGAAAACAGACGACAGACAAATTACAACTCACGACAGGATAAGACAGATGTTGGACAGAAATGATAAAAAATCTGTTGAAAATACGATGAGAAAATACAATAAGAAAGTGTCAAAATCTAATGCAAAAGTTGAAAAAGGTAGTTTTGTAACCGTAAGAATACCTATTGTTGATAGGGCATCTGGTGATCTACCACGATTATTGTGTAGGGTTGATGATATTTTGGTAAAGATGCAAGTTTGTACAAATTATCATGTGAATTTGGTGTGTTAAATTCATGCTATGATATGGGTGATATAGAACTTTTGACACGTAAATTTGAAACTTCGCAATGGAAAAAAGAAGAAATTTTTGTGCATGCTGCTGCAAAACAAGCAAGTTTTTCTCTTGCAAGCAAAAGATGTAAATGCAAGGGAACATGCATGAACAAAACATGTAAGTGTAGAAAGTCCGGCGTTCCTTGTAACAGCAAGTGTCACTCTGTGCGTGCATGCGAGAATGTGATTCAGGTAGACAATTAAAATTGGATTATAGTTCAAAAACTTTTTACTTTTCATGAGGTGATAGTGTTTTGTTTAAGGTAATAATAATTATGATAAATGTAATTTGTAAATCTCAATAAAAGATTATGATATAATGTTTGTATTAAAAAAAACCATATGGTCTAAATACCCGTATGGTCCAGCTCGTACTAGACCGACGCGTATGGTCGGACAGTACGAGTATACTCATACGGTCCTGACCGTACGCGTACGGTCGAAATACGCGTATGGTCTGGAAAAAACATATGAACATTCAACATTCATTGGCTTTATTTAATATAACATTCATTCACTTTTGTGTAATCTAGATATTTTTTGTTATTATTTTTCTCTTCAAGTTTGGTACTTTTATATTTGTCTTTCCATCTGTTTGGGATCTAGTACTATTTAGAAAGTTAAACATAGAAGTGCCCATATGTTAGACTAGAGTACTACTGGTATCTATGAGGTTTATAAACTTTCCAGCGTTCCACTATAACAGTATCTACATTTTTGTATTAATTAACTACTATTTACATTTATATAAATAAGATAGAAACTGCCTTTGTGATACAGATAACTAACTCGGCCAATGCGGCAATAAGTCGGCCAGTACGGATTTTTTTTCTTTTATTGGCCGACTTCGATCCTGCCAATATCGGTGTTCCGGATACTCTCTAGATTTTACATACTTATCAACGATAAATTAGAGAGGCTCTGTCACTGTCGTCTGATGAAAGAAAATGGAAAGGAAGCGAAATAAAATAAACAATGCAGAAGAAATGATGGTCAAAAAGATCTAAAACGGAAGGAAAAAAACCCACATAAAACAATATTTTATGGTTATTTAATAAATATATGTCATTACGTGATTAGTCTTTGGTTAGATGTATTGGACTTTGTGTGCGTCTCAGGTCAATACAGCTACCCTTGGACTAATAACTAGGCCAATACGGAAACCATCACGTAATAATATCGTAATATCAACTTTGTTTTCCCAATATAGCTAATTTTACTTCTATCATTACAAGATTCCAGCGTAAGGCTTTTATATACCAATACCAGGGATATTGTTCTACTGGACACAGGAACCGGAGTGACCACTAATATTTCTACAGGAAATATATATGCGTTGTTTCTTGATTATCATTACACAACAGGCTATATCTACTGGTCGGACATGCATGCCGGGACAATTATAAGGTATATATATCAGTTGTATCAATCATATCTTTACAGCTAAGCAGTTCATACCGAATCCGTATACATTTTGTGTATTAATACATAAAATTAACCAACAAAACGGGAATCACTTTAAATTTCTAATAGGTAGTTGCTTTGGAGTAGAACTTCCTTCACCCCTGACCAAGGCCGGATTTGTGTATTGGGCATGGACCGTGGCCCCAACATGCATGCTAAGTGGAATACCCATGTTGATGATATTCAGAGTAGTGTATCTAAGCATTTAAACATTCTATGTAGATTGAAGTACCGTCTTAGCCGCGCTAATTTAGATAAACGATATAGTGTGTATTTTAGACCACTTTTTGAATATTCTTGTGAAATACAAATATGGGATAACTGTGGGATTGGAAATTCACAAAAACTGAAACCTGGAAGCTGCCAGAATTGTTACAGGCTTATCACTTTTCACAAACACTGAAATTTATCTATAGAAACAGGTTGGGAATTACTATCTGTGAGACAGAAGAGAAGGAAACTTCATTTGTTTTATAACAGTTAATAAAGATACCTCTAATTATCTTTGTACATTGATATCCCCACCATACAAAGTACATCAGTGTATCCTTACTTTTATTAATGTTCTTGGTTTTGAAACATATCGCCTTATCTCTAGCTTGTGCTATGATTTATTTCGAGTTGGAATTGTATCTGACCCATCTTGACGATGCGATGCTGCCCTTGAACATTTAAATCATTTCTCTTTGGATTGTCCATATGATTACAAGCCAAATCTACATTGATAGGTAATCTCAACAGGGTTACGATCTG
>MJUT01000468.1:11591-21831 GCA_002080005.1 Gigantidas platifrons
TTTTTTTTTTTTTTTTTTTTTTCTTTAATTTTAAGATTGTTCAAAGCAGACGATTTTTCATTGAAAAGGGGTGGTGAAAGGAATTAGGAAACTGACAATCTACAATGCACTTTTAACATTGCCGTTGTTTGTTTATATTTAAATCTGTTGTGTTATGCTAGTGAAATGATTCGATTTAGAATAAGCAAGTGTTTGATTTTAATGTATCAATAAAATGATTCAATTAAAATAATTTATAAAAGTACTAAAACTTTTTCATTTGTTTAATTGTTTCAGTTTACAATCATGTGTGTATTCACCGTAACACAACAAGGGACGTAACCACTACACGTAAAGTTGTCTAAAAGTAGTTCTGGCGGGAAAAAACTGATATTTCACATGTGAAATATCGGAATTTATTTCACGGATAAATCTCCACAATTCACACCTATCTATATAATAAAATATATTTATAAACCGGTTGTTGAGAAAATAAGAGTAAAATGCCGTGAAAAATATTGAATAAAAATACACTGCAATTGGATAAATTCAATTGCAATTTAATGAGTGATACCATAATTATGTGATTAATACACAATTAAAATAAAATATATTATTTTATTTTTAAGTTCATAACTTAAATCATTGCATTTATATATATATAACAATATTAAAAGATAAAACACAAAGAAAATGTACCCAAAGCATGTTAATAGAAATAGGTTCGGGATGGGCCGTAAAATAATTCGCTATTTCTGTAGAAAATTATATAAAGTCACGTGGCAAATGTGCACAATCCATTACATTTAACATGACGTGAAAATATTATCCAACTCAAAATAATAAATTAAAAATCGAAAACTCCATACCGTGCTGCATGCATATTCAATAAAGAGCGGGGATTACATATCGCCTATGAAACATCCCATCTCTTTTCTACTCAAGTTTTAGAGAACATTTAAAACATCTTTGATAGTTGTTCCGCCTCTAATTTACCGACCGGTAAATAAACTTAAAAACTGACTTGTTATGAACGTTATATAGTCAAAATCAATCGTAAAAAAGTGCGACAAACAGATTCATACTAGGAAAATAATGGCTTACTGGTTAATCGTTCAAATTTACTGTGTAATTCGTTTAGTGCATAACTCTCAACCGGGTAGTCTTTCTTCAACCTGGCTAATTCCAAGGTAACATTATCATCATGTACTTTCAAAGCATTAATTACCGAGATTAATGATTCTCCTGCCAGCGAATGTTTAGCCTTCAAAACCAAAGTTGTAGCAGTAGCCATCTGTAAAACAAAATAAACAGATAACGGTGCACTCGACTGACTACTAAATACTAATAAAAATCAATACCGTCAGAAACTCGCATTACCACGTGCCAGCTATATACTATAAAAGACTCGTCTAACGACCGAAACCACAGTGTCTCTCCAAATAACATACATAGACAAAAATAAGCAAAAGTTCACCAAAAACGCAAGAGCTTAGAAATAATTGAAAATTTAAATAATTGAAAATTTAATTAAAGTTGGTCTGCGTCCAAAATTCCTGATCAAACCAAATAAAGTAAATTAAACAACAAATTGAGTCTCCGTCAGAAACTCTCGACCCTCAAGAATTAAAAGAAATAAACTAACTGGGCCTCCGCCCGTAACCCCTGACCCATCACATAATACAATAAATTACAAAATAGTGGTCTCCTAACCATCAAGAATTAAAAGGAAATAAGTTAACTCGGTCTCCGCACGTAACTCCTGACCCATAATAAAAATAAAATAAATTACAAAAAGGGACTTCATCCGAAACTTCTGACCCTTAATAAATTATAATAAAATAAAAAACTCACCATAAAATAATCTCTAGACTGGCCACGTGTAAACGAAGACAAGAGGAAACACAGGTCCTTGCTTGTTGTACCTGACTGTTTACTATCTTTATTGACGGTGTGCAAATCCTTTGTGTGACGTAAAAATGTTTTTCACATTAACTTTTGTCATTAAAATACTTCAAAGGACTCATAGTTATTGATGGAGATGGTTCACGAGAAATATTCTACCCTCCTAACTGAATTTAGTACTGCGTTGTCTACCATTTTACCTTTTTGTTCCAGTATTGTTATAAATGCTGCTATAGTGAAAACCGGAACCTTTGAACCGTAATAAAAGCGGGAGGTTTGGTGCCGTAAAATCTGATCTAACCCACCATTTCTTTAGAAATGCCTGTACCAAGTCAGGGCCATTGCGATTTTCCCAGTTTTCCGGTTGTTGACTGATTTTGTCCGTTTGTTGATTTATGAGTTTTTACTGAGACGTCTGTTTTTTGAATAGCATTGTTGTTACGACTTTGATAAATATATACTCTGTCGTACTGAATATTAAATAATTATATGTTCGTTATGATAGAATAGTAAATACGAAATAATGCCATTTATAAATTTATAGAAACAAACGTAACAATTTCCAAACATCTTGATTTTTGGTTATCTGTCAATCTGTTTGCAAGAGGCGGGGCTTATGATACTTTTCCGGAAGTCGTGATCATTTCGCGCTTGCATTTGACAACACCTGTACAAAAGCTTTAAGCATGCATGACAAAAGTTACGCCAAGACTAACCCGAATAATCCAGTCGTTATATTACGCTCCCGCTGGTCGCTACATTAACGGAAGGCTATCTGCCGATAGAGGGCGCTGAATTATTCGAGTTACGCCAAGACTCGAGTACACAAAAGTTTTACATTATTAATGTGGTGAGTATTCATTTTAATAGAAATTGACCTTCTATTTTATACCAAGATCCTACATGTATAAATGCACCAACGCTACGTTTTAAATAAAATAACCCTTACGCCAAAATCACGTCCATTTTACTTCATGTATCAATGCATGTGTTATTTCTTCGAGTAAACACACAATATAAGGATTGTGTGTTTACTCAAAGAAATTCAACTTGGATAGTACCAATTATTTCACTGTGTGGATTGATAAGGAGGAACTACACACTGACGACTAACAGCAACGCCAGTGGTTCATCTGATATAGGTGGCATATGCAGGATAGGTAAAGATAAAGGTGTTACGCATTATTTTCAGTGGGTAACAGATCGACAGTAAGAAAAATATTCTTCAATGGCGCATATTTAGTGTCTGGGAGCAAGTCCCTGTGACCCGGTTGGGAATACGTGGTAGTAATACATTACATCATCACTCCACAGTCACTTGACTGTGATCAGTTTATCATACATCATACATGTACATTTTTATTTATTTAATTAATTATAAACGAAAACCACGATTTGCCACCAACTTTAAGATAAAAAGAAACTTCATTTCAAGTAGATAAGCCATGCACAGATTAATTAGTTTGCCTTCCACTGATGTGTGTGTAAAATGAGGAGGGGGTGAAATCTAAGATAGTTGTAGCTAGGGGCAACACTAGTTCACAGCGGTCAGGTTGTAGGTTCCGATGTGGAGTCCTGGTATGGGTATACTGTCTTACTTCTTACTCTTCGCTATGTTCATGAATTGAGTATCAGGAGATTGTTATTTGTATATACTACAGAAGGGTGATACACGAATGTAGGAGCCGTCGTGATCGCATGGTAGTTGGATTAACAACTACATGTACATGTGCAATCAGTGCCTATCACCTCTAAAGTTGCGAGTTGGAATCCCGCAGATGGCGAAGTGTACTCGATACAGCATTATGTAATTGAGTTTTTCAGTGATTTGCGACAGGTCTGTCGTTTTCTCCAGGTACTCCAGTTTCCTCTATAAATAAAACTGACCGCCACATATTTAGCTGAAATATTTTTGAAAGTGACATTAAACACCATAACAATAACCTTAACCCTACAAAAATGTATTTATATATATACACCTACTGTAAATATCATACAAATATGATAATGAATGCAGGATAAATACTATTTCTTGATTTTAACAAGGTTCTGTCTTTAAGTAAATTATGAAAATATCAGCATTGAACGTGCAACTTATAATTAAATTGTTCATTAGTTACAAAGAATATTGATGTTTTTGCCCCGTCACCCCATTTTTGGCAAAAATGTAACTTAATTACAGTTTCAGTTCATGGTACTTTGATATATTTTGCATCTTTAATTTCTGACAAAATTTCACACACATATGATTTGTTGGACCCTCAGGAGACGTTTGTTGGTTTCTCTGTGTTATTAAGTCCATCTGATTATTGCATTAATTTAGAGTTTTTAATCTATTTTTAAATGAATAATACAAAGATCAAGTTTGTTCTTGCAGTTTCCTTTCAAAAGACAACATTTTAACACCTAACATCTCTGGTAACGGACAACAGGCTCCAGGCAACAGGCTCACTGGAACGCCATAAAGGGGTTGTATTAAAAGCATGTAAAAACGCATATTTTTTTTAATTTAAGGTGGAAATGTTGAAATTGTCTATTAGCTTGATACATGTACAGTGAGTCCTTTGACTAACTTGGTATTTTTAGCCGAGTTGCAACGAAGTCGAACTCGGCTTATAATATGATGAATGTTGTCCGAACGTCTGGGTGTCAACATTTTTGTTTCCGCACAATATCTTAAGAATGAAATGTCTGATCTAAATTAAACTTGGAACACACATTCCTGGTATTGAGAGGAGGAAGCCTATTGATATTGAGGTTTGTAGGACAAAGGTCAAGGTCACAACTTCTACAAATAGAACACAAATTTGATACTTTTTTCGTTTCCGCATAATATCTTAAGAACGAAATGTTGGATCTAAATGAAACTTGGTACATGCCTGATGGTGAGAGGAGGAAGCCTATTGATATTGTGGTTTGTAGGACAAAGGTCAAGGTCACAACTTCTAAAAATAGAACAAAAATTAGATACTTTTTTGTTTCCGTACGATATCTTAAGAACGAAATGTCGGATCTAAATGAATCTTGGTACACATATGCCTGACAGTGAGAGGAGGAAGCCTGTTGATATTGAGGTATCTAGGTCAAAGGTCAAGGTCACAACTTCTAAAAATAGAACAAAAATGTGATACTTTTTTGTTTCTGCACAATATCTCAAGCACAAGAAACTAAGTACACACATGCCTCATGCTGAGAGGAACACACGGGGCAAACATGATGTGACGAGTTCATCTATGACCATCCATATGTTCGCAACTCGGCTTTCGCACCTTTGGTGTGTTACTGATTTTTTTCAGGGTTAACACAAAGAAAAAAAAACAATGGATGATTTAAACTCAAAGAAGATTTAAATACCACAGAAGAATTAGCATAAATTTTTAAAGGAACGGGAATATTTGACTAAAAAAGAAGCCACATATATACTCGTACATTTGCATGATCAGTAATCGGTAAAATATTATTTTGGAGCTGTTTGTATTGTGTTGAGTCTGTGTGTATTACATGTGGTAGTGAACAGGACACATTATACAAGATTATCTATACAAAAATGTACATATGATATAAAACAATGTGTTTGATTCCTCATAGTCTACTTGCGATTTTTCATGTATAAATCCAAAGAATACAATGGTATGGATATTTTGGATTTAATATTCAGTGATCAAAGACAGAAAGATATGATGAATTAAGTGATTGAATATTTATTTAATGATTCAGAAACACATGAATAATTGTAATTTTCAGTTCAGACAAGAAATCAGGATTCAGCCATACCTACATGTACATATTAAGATGCAGTAAACACTGAAACATAATTTTGAGATCATGGAGATAATTTAATTTAATTTTAAAATTGTTAATAAAAAAATTGAAAGTGAAGTTGTTTCTTTTTCAGTAGCTGCGAAACCGTAGCCCTTTATGGTCCATTTTTTTTTGGTGGACCATAGGGCTACGGATTTCACCCTATCAAAAATTTGCGGAACTGCGACCAAGAATTTGTCGCACAGTTTTTTCAACAGTAATATTCACAACAAAACGTTTTGTTTTGTGAGAGCGGAATCATGTGAATAACTCGTTTTGTTGCATATTTATCTATTGCTTTTCATATTTACTTACTTATTATTATTCATTTCTAGCTCATTATAATAACAAATGTTTTGATATTAACTTATTTCTCCTGCTTCGTCTCACCATCTTGTCTTTGTGGAATTCTCGCTTTGAGGTCACATGACTTTTGAGATGACTCTAACAGCAAAACACGTGTTCGGTTTGTTTACATGAAAAAATGTGAAAATGTTGAATGAGAGTTCACCTCAGTTGGAATAATCATAGAAGAAAATAACATTTCTGGTTATAATATGTAAAATATTTCCCTCTAGGTTGAATAAATATGTTATTTCAGATAAAAAATCGCCGTGCAAAACCTCTGGTAAAACGTAAACAAACGGAACTTTTTCGAAAAATATTTCCATTTTCCAAGGTATAAAATTAAACCCACGAATGGTTCTGAATGCACTATATTTCACTTTGACAGTCACAGTGATTTGCTTGCCTCTTCAAAACAGATGTAGTGTCTGGTAAACAGTTGATGGGAAATAAAATAATAATGTAATAGAATAATAGAATGTAAAACTGGGTTTTTGCATGTTGTAGTAGTAGCTGCTTCACCAACTGTTCTTTCCATTTTTGGCACTATTCAATAAATTATATTAGTAGTCCCCCCATGCTTCTTAAATATCAGATAACACTGAATTATGCTTGTAACTTTTAAAACTACAAGCAATGGTTTGCTTGTGGTTAAAAAAGTTAATCCCATTAGATTCTTTGGTAAAGGAACATCTATATTATGTTTTATTTTGTGGGAATGAGTTTTGTAAAGGAGTTGTAAACGATAATTCAAACGAGGTAGGTTTTCTGTTAATAGCAGATTTACCAAGGTCTTTCACTCTTCGCCATGCTGACAAAATTTTCACTATTATATACCGTTATATACAAATGTATATACAAGAAAATGTAACATATTCTGAAACATTGGATAAAAACCTGTTTTATGTGAATAACATATTGATGTCTCTGGAGCTTGCTCTCAATTTACTATTTCAAAGTTTGACATCTTTTTCTAGAAGTATACTGCTATTTTGCGATTGTGCATAGCATACAAAATATCTACATGCAAGCAGTTCGATCGTTTAAGATCACCTTTGGTGCTTTCATTATATTTTCATGATGAGAATTAAGTTTACAATCAATAATTGATGGTTGAAAGGTGGCATTTGGATAATGGCCGTGAAGGAAAAAAGAAGTACAGGATTATGAAAAGAAAGTTAAAACAGTAATGGTCAACAATTCCACCAATATCAATCGCACTCACTGAACACAAAAAAGGGAGGCAACACCATCTGATGTTGGAAATGCAGGTCACGGCTTGGGACAGGATAATTGGATAGGGTCAGAAAAAATGCATTGCAACAATGATACACCAATGACCACTCCAAACAATTGATGCTTGTTGTTGTGAATATGACATTCTCCATACACAAAGAACTTGTTTATGTTCCTTCACATGGAAGCCAGAATGTGTTTTGAGTTTTAACATGAGTTGGCGGATATTAGTAGATTTTATCCGCCAACCCATGTTAAAACTCAAAACTCGCCTATGGCTCAGGATAAAATACTATTATCCGCCAACCTATGTTAAAACTCAAAACACATTCTGGCTTTCATGAATTATTTCGATTCTGATATGTCTAAGAGTACAAATACGGAGGTATATTTTGATTGGGAGACGGTTATTTATATTTACGTTTACGGAATATATCGCACACAATTTAAGCTGCCAAATTCGAGCAGACGATACTTCAACAACATGTACATTTACGACGGAAAAGTAGGTCACATGCACCTGTGCATGTGCTAATGAGATTATACCCAATCGATGAATCGTTCGTTTGTTCACAAAGCGAAAGAAGGACGTCATGTTAGAATTAAAATTGGGTGTTTGTTCGATTTATTTTTTGGGATATACTAGACCTTAGTATACAAAAAAGTATCCAACAAACATCTCATTGCAATGACGCTATTGTGACAGAAATATGTCAACTGTTGAAAATTACCATCTTTATTCATTTAAAAACACACTTTCTCTGTTAAAATATTTTTGGATTTTCATCAAACTTATGACACTAATAATATTTTCTGTAGTTTATAATGGAAATAATACAATACATTATTTTACAAATAATTGTTTGCAGAATTAAAACAAAAATTAGCTATTGCCATCACCTAGCATCCATCTGTGGTTTAAATGCGTACTAACTGCATTGCATGTAAACTGTATGATTCTGTTTGATAAAGACCTTTAACTAGAACAGGAAAAAAATGTACACTTGAGTGAAATATTGTTGTAATAAAAAATCGTGAACGAGATGAGGAAGCATGAACGAATTTCAAGGTATATTTTAAATGAGGTCACCATTTGATATCAATTCGATTGTATTTCATTTTGACGATTTTAATTACGGAAGACGGATCACAACCATATTTTTTTTTAATAATTGCAACTCCGCTGGGTTTTTTTCATAACCTACAATAAAATGAAAAATTATATATCACACTGTCGGAACAGTTCCAACATTCAATAGAAAAATCATAGAAATATGTAAATTCGATATCCCTAACACACATATAAATGATCCTTCCTGGCTTAGTTCAGGTACTTCAATAACAAGTGACGGGGTTAAATTAGTATACACTCGATTTTTCTAAGGCATTTCTCTTATTTGAGGAACAAGTGATCAGTATGCTGGAGATCCTCATTGGAGAGGCACTATTTCAGCAGGTCTTCGGCATATCAATGGGTACGAATTGTGCCCCTCTTCTAGCCGATTTATTTTTATGCTCATATGAGTCGGAGTTTCTTCAACATCTTGTAAAAGATAAGAAGATTCATGAAGCTAGAGCCTTTAATTTCACATACAGGTATATTGATGACGTTTTATCTATCAATAATCCTAGATTTGCAGAATTTCTTCCATTGATATATCCTCCAGAGCTGGAAATTAAAGAGACCACAGATACAGCTTCGTCCGCATCAATTTTGGACTTATACCTCGAATTTGACGACAGTGGTCAACTCAGTACTAAAATTTATGATAAACGGGATGACTTCAATTTGAAAATCATAAATTTTCCAAATATATTGTGCAGTGTCCGAAATTCGATAAGAACCTAATTTCGATAGGTCAGTATTTTTAGTGTCGCATTCGGATACTGATGACGTCATCACCCGGAACTTTTTGATATAGAACGACCTAGTGTTGACGTCTACCACAAGTAAACAAAAATCTAGCAAATGTCTTTAAAAGAAGTGAGTAACTTATTTTATTCCTCCTAGACTAGAAAAACTATGTTTTCACTAATACCATTTTGATTTGACCGTAAAACGTTGATTTTCCTCATGAAAACTTAATTATAATCCACTGAACTGTCACTGTTTTGATCGTCTGCATCTACGCTAATATATTCTAAAAATAGAACATAGTGGAATCCCTGTCCAAAAATAAAACGTATGGAAAGCCAAAGGTGTCATGTTATGAAATTGTTCAAATGACGTTCAGAGACATCTTTAAAGAGTGGCAACTTACAGCAGTGGGAGCGCCAACCACCATTTCCGTACCTCCACTCATGTTACGTATTGTCCACAGATTCAAGGGAGAATACTCCAATATTGGTATAGATGGCGCTCGCGCCGCTTCACGTCATTTATTTGTTTACGTTACATGTGTGTGGTTTTTTATGAAATAAAGTAAAAAAAATAATAAACTATGCATATTTTTTTAATTTGTTGGTATCTTAAGTATGTTTACTATATGATTGAATCGTACTGATCATTAACTGTGAAATGTATATCTTATAATTGGCTTTGAAAATCGGAAATTGCTTTGATGTTTTTGCAAATAAAATTATGGCGGGTAAATACCCTGGTCTAATTATAACTGACTATTAAGCATCCTATTGGTTGTTTAAATATAAAATGATCAAAAATAGATATGAAAAGGATTAGAGATTCCAAAAAAATGCATAATTACCCATCATTCATTGCAAATATGCTAGAGAGGTTGTGTGTAGAACGGTTAAAATCTATGTTGTTTACATCGAGACGCGACTAGAGAAAACGGTTTTATAACATCTTTAACTCACTTTAAATGTTTTTTATTTGTTTTACAGTGGATCTGGATTCTGGATACATTCATATTTAACAATTGTTCAGTTATTTATATATATTTTTAGAACAATTACACCATAATTTCCATAAACAACTCAAGAATGGCAAGATGTGATCAAGTAAATGGTCATG
>MJUT01000468.1:38132-66267 GCA_002080005.1 Gigantidas platifrons
TTATCTATACAGTTTTCTTTGCAGTATTCTTTTTCAATTTTGACCACATGTTCTTCTGCTTTTGTCCACACATCTTTTGTAATTTTTCCGAAAAAGGCGTACGTGAGTTCTCTAACATCTTTTAATCGGAAGGTGGTATTGTTTTTAGCCACGAAACCTTTGACTTGCACCCATATTAATTCTATCGAGTTAAGTTCACAGTGTCGAACGGGGGTTCTTAATACTTCATGTCCGTGTAAATTAGCAATTTTAATCTGTTATATAAACTACTGGGGTCTTTTTTTGTTTTATTTTTTCATATAAAACTTTTTTGGAATCAGTAGCAGAAAAAGGAATGTTGTGTTGTGTAAGATAGTTTTGGAGAACTGCTTTTTTCTTACTAAAATTTGGGTACACCGTATCTTCTGTTTTAACATTGTGATAACTTGCATTATCTAACACAACCAAGCTAGGATTTTTCAGAGCAGGCATCAATTGATTTTCAAACCACTCAAGAAAGACAACACTATTCATCTCCTGCTGATAGTCACCATCCTTTGAATTGGCCAGAAACACTAAATCGCAGCCGTCAATCAAACCCTATGCTTCGCGTACCTGCATGCAAAACAATCAAACGTTTGCCTTTACCCGAGGGTATTTTTGGGGCATCAGACCCATCATTCTGAAGCCAGATATAATCTGTGCAGTGATTTTGGTTAACCCATGTTTCATCCATGTACACGATATCATACCCTGCTTCCCTAAAAGATTTGATCTTTCTCAGATAATTACACCTATCATTGATAATAGACACTTGATCGTACAGAACTCTTCGATTTTCACCTATTTTTTTTATAAGTATATCCCAGATCAATGAAAGTTAGAGTAAGTTTAGACTTTGATATTTTAATAGAATCTGTTTATTGCCTTATGTATTATTGAGACGGTCGGAGCAATTTTCAGTAAATATAAACCGTGGATTGTTCTTTTAATAACACAATGATCAAAGTCGTCCAAACTTTTAGCTCTTTCCTTGGGTCTATTTGACTTACAAGGCCTCTTACCATTCATAATACGGTGCACTGAAGTGTAAGACACACCCAAAGCTTTAGATGTCCTTTGATATACCCTATTTAATGAGACCATTGGCTTCTTCGTTGCCTTTTCCTTACTAAAAAAGGCAAACAACTTTTTTACAAACTTTTGGCATTCCAGAGATAAGTCAGACTTTTTACTCATTTTACAAAAAATGCAAAATATAACAATAAATTGTGACAGAAATGCTTGTCAGGTTCGCCTAAAGTACACGTGGCTGAGAGAGAGATTTTACAGGTAAGATACCTGACGTCTATAAAGTACATCTACTCCCACCTGAAAAATGACAACAAAATAGGACCAAAATACAAAATTTCATCTGAGTGCGGCCTCAGCCAAAACAATAAGAAGCATTACTGTAACATTTTTAGTTAGCACTCCTAATTCTAAATAAAACTCTCGTTTATTTTTCTGTTCAAAAATCTATAGTTTAAAAGATATTTGGATTTTTCGTTATTCTAATCAAAAAATTATTACTTTAAGCGCTTAGGTTAAGTACAAATCTGACATCATTATTGTCTCATCGAAATGTAAATTGTTCTTAACATGTTATAGTTGAACTACACCCACACACTCATGCCGCTATGCAATGTGTTTACTTAAGCAAAATCTTGTTTCATACATAAAAATCAATACTGTATAATATTCATAAGTTTTCTTTCACACTTTAATAAACAGTTTCTTAGTTTGACTACACATTTTAATGCAAAATCTTACGTCGACATTTGTTTTTTCCGGCGAGGTAAGTTAAAAGAATGATGCATCATGGGATTCTACACTGTTATTTACAATAACAACAACAACCGGTGTCAATACAAACAAATGTGTACGACGAAAAATGCAACACTTTACGCCTTCGAACATGATTGAACACTCATGAATACACTAACATTACTAAAGTTGGCGTTAAATACCAATCAATCAATAACAAACGATAACGCCAGACCGCACAGAGCTCGCACTGTAAGAGAATTCAGACAGCAAATAGGCGACTGGCACATCTCAGTGGCTTGCCATGTTCCAAATCGATCACTTATGGAGCTTGATTAACGGTGAACCAACATAATCCACAATGTCAAAATATTGCTGAATTAACATGCGCAAATGTGGAAGAATGGCGGCTATTCCCACAAGAGATACACCGTAGCCTAGTTCGTGGAATAAATATATTTGGCTACTAAATAAATGTGCTTCCGTCTTCATTCAAAAGTTCTCGAACAAATTATGACTCGTTCGTTTTCGTAAATTGTTGAAAAACAATAACTAAATAAAACATTTTTGAAGTTTTAGAATGTTCATGTTATTCCCCTTTTCCCATTTGTAATAACCAACAATTTGATTTCATAATCAACCTCTAATACGACTCAAATTATAGCCCATGATCTAATCCATAATGAAATATTACCAAAAGAGCATTTCGTGTTCAACTTCTTTCATCCTAAAACAAAATATTGGGTGGTTCTTAGATTTTTGTCGAAGTGTATATATTAAAAAATTAGAAATGTCGATAATGTAGAATTTAAATTAAGAGAAGAATCACACCATCAAACAATTAAATCAACTAATTATGTAAACGTGACATTCAAAATAACTTGTCACGTATACTTTACTTTACTTAATCACCCTTGTGTGTAGTTCTTTTAAATATTTTATAAAGAATGAATCAACGAATATTTTAATAAAAATGTTTTGTTGTATGAAACTTGATCATGACCATCAAGTAACTAGGAAGTCAGATTATATTATAAAACCTAATGTACTCGTCACAAACACGATGTGTTGCTCGTTTGATGTTTAAGGGAATCTTTTGAGGTGAGAATATGTTTTGTATTTACACATATACTGTATAGTGAAGTCCCCTTGAAACGTAGTGTGATGCGTTGAATAATCAGCTCAGCTAAATTATCGGATATTGCAACTTTTTATTTTGAGAAAATCAATTGAGGACAATCAAGAATGGATCACCCAGAGAAACTGGCTTCATTCGGTATACAAGAAAAAAAATTAAAACTCAAAAACAAAACACTATAAAATAGCCACACGATCCCCACTAAACATCCGGGAGTGAATCGAGGTGCTCGGGACTATTGTTAAATAAAGTTGGAGTTTACAAAACGAAAAACGTTCAATATTTAACACTCACATTAAATACTCTCAATAACCGGATTTCCAACGACATATGGTATTTTTTGTGTTCAGTGAGAGGTGGTTGTTCGTTTTGTTGATATTAATGGAATTGTTGACCATCACTCTTAGTTTAAGCATATTTTATTAATTAATTCAAGATAACATTACAATATTCAACTATATATATTACATAATAGGAAGTAATTAATTGGATCGGTAAACAAGTTACAAGAACTTTTATTAATCCCTATCCGTAGGAATAAATTTCATTTATAATATAATGTAAATCTCTAAGGGGAGAAGCATATTGAACTAACTAATAATATTTTGATATCAATTACAGAAGGTGTAAAAAGATAAAAAAAAATAAAGTGATCTGGTGTTTGATGTAAAACATGTTTGATTCAAAGTAATTAAAAACAAGAAAAAAAAAGAAGAAAGAAATAAAGGGAACTAGGTACTGCTGATGTTAGATGAAACGTTTAATGTTTACTATAAAGTTTTGTGCATTCAAAAATAATTTAATTATAAGGAATATTTGAAATTGTTGAACAGGTTATACTTGCATAACCAGGTTTGGGTCAGTTTACGCTTTTCATAAACCGCTTCACGGTTTATTAAGCGTAAACTGACCCAAACCAGGTTATATCGTATAATCTGTTCAACAATTTCAAATATTGCTTAAATAAACTGTTATTTTGATCGTCTGTGAGGTCAGATGATCCAAAAAGTAAACGGTCAACTGTCAACTATGAGAAACACGGTACGTGTCTTATAAGAAACGATACTGTTTACTCTGAGAGCACATGTCTTTCAGTCAGGTCCATGTTGCTAGTTTTTGTAATGTTCTTTGTTGTGTTGGTTGTGTTTTGTTTGTATTGGTTCTGTGTCCTGTGCTAAATGTTGCTTGTGACCATACATAATATATGACAAGTGAAAACTCTGATACAGGGGAAACTAATGTATAATGTGAACCATGGGATCAGTGCTTTCACATGAACTGTCGAGATATTAATATAGTCACAGAAGAAACTCTGAAATACAGGCTCAGTTGGTATTGTGTAAAAATGGCGATAATGCCAATTATTGTTCTAACATGCTCGATCTGAACGACTATGTACATACAATACTGATACGCGCGCGTGTGTGTAATACAGTCAACTTCTGATAAAGCAAAGCCAATACACTTGTCATCTCCAAAGCAATACTGATACGTGTGTATGTGTGATACAGCTAACTTCTGATTAAGTAAAGTCCGCACACTTGTCTTCTTCAATACAATACTGATACACGTGTGTGTGTGTGATACAGTCAACTTCTGATTAAGTAGGTGGATCACCTGACCGCACACTTGTCTTCTCCAATACTAAAAACAACTACCATAGAAATAAAATCGATGCTACTATAAATACTGAAGATGAACTGGCAATACATGAAACGTACGAACTGTCCTTCGATCAGAAACACCATCTTGTAAAATAAAAGTAAACAAAAACAAATACAAAAACGACAAACAAACAAGTAAAAACACAAAGACAATACAAAATGAAACAAAAACAAAACAACATTATGTTTTCAAAAATTGAAAAACAAAAACAAACAAAAAACAAAAAGAACACAACCCAAGCTTTACAATAGGTAAAGAGAATACGTTTCCTGACATTATGAATCTACAATTAAGATTGACTATACCAGGCAGACGGTTGGGCACTTCTGACTATTAAAACCATGTCATTAGGGAAGAAGTACGCGTATTTTGAATCAGACAACAACGATGTGATATATATATGAAATAACACATGATGTCCGTCGTGGGGGTAATCGTATCGTAGTTGGATTTAAAACTACCTGTGCATATCACCACTAAAGTTTTCAGTTAGAATTCCGCTCATTGCGAGGTGCACTCGATTCCGTTTTATGCTAAAAAGTGCGTAAGTGACTTTAAGCAGGTCGGTGATTTCCCCCGGGTTCTCCGGATTCCTGCACCAATAAAATTCACCGCCACGAAATACTAGTAGCTGGATATTGTTGAAAGTGGTCCTAAACACCATAACCCTAATCTAATGAAATAACACATGACATGTCTTTTCTATGATTAACCTCTTCGGTCGTGTAATGTTTAAGGTGTTCGCTGTAGATTGTGGGTTCAGATTCTAGTCGAGTCAATCCAATGACAATGTAATTGTTATTTGTTGCTTCTCCGGTAAGCATGCAACAATAAGGAGTAAGAGCAATGGCTAATTGGCTCGGAATTAGAATAATGTGTCCAAGTGGAGTGACATGCTTACACGAAGACTGTTTTCCTAATATGCAAATCTTACCAATAGTTTTGGTTAACAACAAAGCGGACATCATTTGTTTTTCTCATCGACTTGTTTTTAACCTGATATACTAGTAGTTGAAAAGCCACTCGCTTGGCATTAAACTACACTCATTCACCCACGAAAATCTGAAATAAACTGAAAATTATATAGAAATAAAATATTATTGTTATGTAAACATGCATATGGTATATATCGCGCTAAATTTTATTTATACATTCAAAACAACATTGGATAATAATTATTAAGTAAATACATTTTGTTATTGCAGACTGAGTGCGAAAAATGCAGTTTCTTATAACAACAACAGTTGTTGTGATTTTACTTGTCGGTGTGGTATCATCATGTCCTAGTGGCTGTAGTTGTACTGACACTTCAAATGGAGGTAATGTTGATTGTGGAAACAGAGGACTGAATAGTATTCCAACAGATTTACCTAACAACACTTATTACTTGTAAGTCTGTGATTACAAAAATATTAGCTGTATGTGTTTTATTTATTATTTTGAAGTTATATTTCTGTCTTTACCTCAAATATGTATGTACCTAATAACACTTATAAATTGTAAGTCTGAAATATTGTTGAAGGTGATTGATTGGTGTTTAACGACAACTTTAGCAGTATCGTGGCGTGAACACGCTTGTTGAAAGTGTCGTTAAACACAATAACCCTAACCTAACAGATTTACATATCACACTTATTCATTGTAAGTCTGTGATTACAAAAAGGTCATACTGTATTTGTTATATTTATAATTTTTAAGTTAGACGGGTAAGATAAAATAACTGTTTTTACCTCAATATATGGATGCATGTATCTACTGTTGGGGTTTAGGGAGGGGAGGTGGGGTGATGATTGTGTATCAGGTCATCATTAATCACAATGACACAAAAATATACCAAGCGAGAATTATAAATGACCTCAGGACAATTGAAAGGTCGTCGCATCTTACATTTCAAATTATTTAACATACGAAAAGGTCTCATTCTCTGTAAAGCATGACAAATCTAGAAATAATGGGAACGAATTTCAAAAAGGTAAAAACTCAGGTATCAAAACAGTGAAGACCCCATTAAAATCTATCACATACTTTTAAGTGTTTAATGAGAATTCTAGTATATTCTCTTAGTCTAAGCATATTGCATTTGTGAAATATAACGAATTGGGATCCAGCACTACCGTGTTGTCTGTCATAAATATCTACATGTTATTGAAATTAATATATACAATTTAGGAATTAAATATGACAACAATATTGTTTTACTTCGTCTGTCAATATTTCATATTTCTTTTACCCAACGGTTGACATTAAGTAGAATTCCAAGAACATCCAACGCATATGATAGCACAATATCTAATTGTTCTATTTAACATTTTGACTATAGCCCTATTATGATGAATTATACTTTAAAACTCTGGCAGGACAGTTTGGTGCAGTATATTCATTCTTTAGTTTGTAAGACCCTTTGTTCGTACCGCAAAAATCGCAAAGACTGGCCATGGTATGCTTACTCATAGTTATTTGTTGGCAAGATATGTTGTTCATATGGTCAAAATCGCAATGAGCAGATGGTCTTGACCAGACGGGTCATAGTGGTTACCTATTATATAATGTGGAACAATAGGAATGTATTCCGTGTAATTCCAATTATTCACTTAAGCATATTTGAACCGACTGCGTAGATGTTGTTGAAGCTTATGAGAATATTATAACAGAAACTGATTAGTTTACAAAAATATAGATATATAACATATATTTTAAATATATGTTTTTATCCTCTTAAATGCTCTTTTATTTTGTACATATAACCCGATTCTTTTATACACAAATATATTTCTAAGAGTCCTATAGTTGAAGATTTATATATTTTAAATTTGTGCACGCCACGATATACTGCTAAAGTTGGCGCTAAACACCAACCAATCAATCATTCACGTGCTTTCAAAGAATGTTAGTCCTTTTCATATCAGTGAAAGGAACAACACGTTCAGCAATCTACCACGTTTTTTTTCCGTTTAGTAAGATTTGTACAAATGTATAACTATATTGATATTTTATTAATACTTGTTATAATTAATTCATTAAATTGTAGTGATATAGTGGTAAATATATACATACCATGTAGTTGAGCGGATTGTTCACCAGTATTTGCCAAAGACAAATTAATGTCTTCAATGTCTTCATGCTTTGCAGTTTGTACTGCATATACAATTGTTTTGAGTATCAAATTCATACCCATAATCTAATAGTATGCATTTGCTTGTCAACATGAGAACAAAAAATATATTTCAACATATCACATGTCGGGAGCAATAGAGGAAAACTACAATCCTAGTGTGTCAGTCTCAGAGTAAACCGTAGAGGCAATCAAAATGGCAAATCCAGAGAAAATTCAACACTGGGCACAAAGCAATAAACACATTACAGAAAACTATAAAGATGAGCAACACGAAACCCATTGAAAACCCAGAATAATCCCAGGTGTTGTTGATATGTTGTAGTGTTAGGGTGGTTCACAAGTACTATATCTTTGTTTTGCATTTTTGTCTCATATTTGATTTTAAGCATACAACCAATTACGAAATTTACAAAATACAAACCGCTAGTTTAATTTTAGAAACACGTATGTTTTAAGTTTTTATTAAATAGAATGACCAACTTAGATATATTGCTTTAGGAAGAGACCTGTCAGCTTTACCAAAATAAAAACCTAATTCTGATTCTAAATTTCTCTGAAACTGACATCATCAAAATGCTTCAGTTTTTGACAAGATATTTGTTATGATTGGTGCACGTGTTTTTTTTTAAAGATATTCCTATGAGTACATACTGTGCTCCTCTTTTCGCCTGTTAAAGCAAACTTTATGCATGGGTTTCTCAAGCAAAACGAATTGTTGCTATCCCAGTCCTTTAATTTTATTCAGCTGTTCAATGTGACAACAATGTTGTTTTACTTCGTGTGTCAATATTTCATATTTCTTTCACACAACGATTGACATTAAGAAGAAATCCGAGAACATTCGACGCATAGGATAACACAATATATAATTGTTCTATTCCACATTCTGATTCTATCCCTATTGTGATGAATTATAGCTTAAAACGCTGACAGAACAGTTTGGTCCAGTAAATTCATAACAAATTGCATGAAATGCATTATTTAGTTTGCAACAACATATCACATGTCGGGAGAAATAGAGGAAAACTACAATCATGACGTACCAGCCTAAAGACAGATGACATCGATTAGTTGCCTCTATACCCCACCTGGGGACGCGCGAAAGAGTTATATGGATTAAGCTCTGTGAACCCTCAGCAAGACCCAGTTTATTATAAGCAGTGTTTATGACACAATAGATGCTAATAATTTAATTAAGTAAAAACGAAAGATATTTGTTGACTATTTATAGGAGATTAGGAGATAATGACATATCAGTGATAGAGGTCAACGCTTTCAACAATCTACCAAACTTACGCAAACTGTAAGTATAATTTAGTATTATTTGTACAAATGTATATGCCATAAAAAATGTAGATGTCTAATTTAATGCGCATGACGCGTTTCTGGAATAACTTTCATCAGGTACGCTCAAATTTGAAAGAGTGGAAAACCAAACAATTTAATGTTTTGACAGCACTAAAACCAAGGGGCCTTAACAGGATAGCCTAAATTCGGCGAAGGTCACCTATACCTGAGGGAGAAGAACCTTAGTTTTATTAATAATTACTTTATATAGGAACTGTAAATTTCAGTAATACATTTATCAAATAAACCATGTCAGTGCTTCGGCACTGACTACTAGGCGGATGATATCCTCGGCAACTAATAGTTCACCAGTAGAGGTATCGACCAAGTAATGTTTGAGATAGCGTGAAGTTTATATTGATAACTGAACGCTATAGAAAACCGTAGTGTCAATCAAAATGGTAAATCCAAAGATAATGCAACATTGAGCACAAACACAGTACTAAGATAAGCACAACAATAAATGCATAACAGAAAACTAAAAAGAGGAGCAACACGAAAACCATCGAAAAACCAGGACAATCCAAGGAGTTGGTGAAATGTTGTTGTGTACGGATGGTTCACAAGTACTTTCATCAATGATCTTGGCTGAATGCGTTCATTTAATTCAAGGTCAGGAGAATTGTGTATGAAGGCTAGAATCCAGTTGCATAGATACACATTTAAACTGAGATTCAGACAGAGCACATCTATTAATTTAACCAGTGATGGAAGGCTACGTCATTTAAAATTGATAGTTGATTTCTTCAAGACAAGAACATAAATACATTTCTTTGAACACCTATGTTTAGTCAATGATCATTTTTATATTCAACAATTCTATGTGAGATGAGATTATGAAAAGAAATGTTAAGTCATGGTGGTCAACAATTCCATCAATATCAACAAAACAAACAACCACCTCTTACCTCAATCACTGAATACAATAAAGACCAGGACATATAATGTTGGAAATCCAGGTACTGGCTTGGTACAGCCACAAACACTCTTTTGTTGATATTAGTGGTTCTGTTGACCCTCACTGTTTGCACTTTCTTTTCATAATATCTACAATTTATACAAATCATCAGAATGCCAACACATTATTGAAGAAAATTGTTTAGTAATAAAGCTACATGGTAGTCTCTCCACTTTCATCAATATTCTTGGCTGAATATCTTTATTTAATCAAAGTTCTATCAAAGTCCGTGGAATCGTGCATGACGACTAGGTCCCACATGCATAGATGTACAATGAAATTAAGATCAGGACATAACTCATATATTAATTTAACCAGTGGTGAAATGATACATCAATTAAAATTTCTTAAAGAAAAGAACATACTTACCTTTCTTTGAACAACTCCAAATTACACAATATTTGTTGTATGAACTGTTTAGAGTAGAACAGAAAACAATTGATTTGCTAAAATGTTAACAATTAAGAGAATATAAATGTAGATATTCAACTTAGATATCGCAGTGACGTTAAGGTTGGCCATCACATGCAAATTCATTAAAAGAGCCTTTTTTAGTTTCTCGTTAAAATTGAAATATTTTCATTATTTAAACAATGAATCAATTAAATAGCTTATATTCTACGAAAAAGATGTACATTTAGTTGCGTTTTAAAAAGTTACGTGATGACCTTAAGGTGGTACCTAAGGCTACAGGGAGGTAACTCTATTCTAACGTACCGGGATCAGTGAAGTGTTTTAAAAGTTCGCTTCAATTTCAAGCGTTTAGCTGACACAGATGTAAAATGTTTACAAAACGGACGCTGTGCTGATAGGACCTAATGATTGTTTTACATTTTTAGTGTCTCTAATAAATAGTATTAAAATTTACTGATAATATCTAGTATAAAAAAATACAAGGATGGGTAGAGATAGGTGTCGCCGTGGTTACTTTATGGCAAACAAGAAAAAAACAAACGATCTTCATTTTTCAAAAAATTCAATAGTGAACGGAAAACCACATTTTTTCTAGACCCAAAATTACATGACCACAACCTCTAAACAGAACCATGTACACATAATCTGCTTGATATTGGTTCAGAAATAACAATAGTGGAAAATTATATCCAAGTCAGCAATGGATGGAACGAGGATAGACGCGTTGTGGAATTATATGCTTGATGTAATGACAAGGGAGATGTACTCCTGCCGGTGTAACTTGTCATTACATTTATCAAATACAGTTGGTGCGAGGTAAAAAAAGGTTATCAACTACAATACAATTGAGATTTTATTTCGCAGATTTTTTAATACAAAAATATAATAATCTCAGTGTCTACATTTTACCCCAAATGCTCTGTCAACTAAGGTTCCAAAAAAGGAGGGGCATTTTACACTAACATGTAGCTTAGCCCAGAGTTCTATGGTACTGTGGTAATTATAGCCTTTGTTTAATTAAACACAATCTTGTATGTAGGAAGAAAGGAACAACATTATCAGATGAGCTCCCCGAAAAATACAATGAAAATCTGTTCAACGTATTTTTAAGAATCAAAGGGGGATTACTTTGGTACCGTGGTAGTCACTTGTTATTCCAGTACATTCTATGATTACTTTCAACTTCACTCATTAAATGTAATATAATGGAATAAGTTACTATTCATATAAGATGGTCACATTATTAGGAAATAAAGGTAGTTATTCAGCTTTAATGCACTCATATGGACTTAAAATGGTGTTTTTTGGAAAATAGGGAGGATGAAAAGTATGTCGGTTGTCCTTTTGGACGGTTGAAAAATTCTGAAACTTTGACAGTGTCACCTAGTATTGGTCTTCAAATTACATAAGAATTTAAAAGGAAATGAACGACACAATTTTTAGATATCATTGTTTTCTTAAAAAAAAAGGTTTTTAGGATTTTTTTTTTAGGGGAGGGGGGATAATTTCTTGACCTAAATGACTGTCCTGCTTTTCCTAAATTGGACAGTATGACACATGTAAGTATGAAAATTATTAAATTAAATGTAATATAATGGAATCAGTTAATGTTCATATAAGATAGTCACACCATAAGGAGATAAAGATAGAGTTATCCAGCAAAATGCACTCGGTGGTGCTTTTTGTAAAAAGGGGGAGGGGTGAAAAAGTTCGCCGGTTCTCTGTTTCGGTTGGTTGAAAAATTCTGAAACTTAAACAGTGTTACCTAGAATTGTTCTTTATATTGTACGAGTTTTTTTTTAGAAAAATTAAACGACACAATTTTTCTATAATTATGACTACTTAAAAAAAAAAATGTTTGCCGTTGTATTTTACGGCATTTTTGGTAAAATATTCTATTTAAGATGATATCACCATAGGATTGTGTGCATAGACAAATGTTTAATAAAGTAAAATGACAGTAAATAATAAAGAAATGTTATTGAAAATAAATATGTAAACAAACAGTTAAACAAGGGGGGATGATTTCATATCATACGCGCCTGTGGGAGGACCAGCAAAGAGTTGGTTTTCAAATATAAACGCCATTTGGATAAGTAAAACACAATTTTACAGATATTGATAAACTAAAAAGTCCTTTAAATCCAATTAACATATTTTATAACGCAACTCATTTTATAGAATTGAGGACACTGTATATTTATAAAAAAAATTAACATTCTTGTATGTCTTTCGTATTGTATATATGTGTGAGTGGTTATGTCACAATGTGTATACATCTTCACCATTCACTAACAACCTAACTATAGAAAAATGAGAAAATAAAACAAGACTCATTTGTTTCGATTATTTTAAGAATCCAAATTAAATTGGATAAACAAGAGTAAAACTGAGGCCCCCAAAGCATGTATTGTCTTTTAACTAGGATTTCAGATCCACAAAAAGAAAAAAAAAACAAAGCAAAACATATTGTGTAGTCATGCACCATTTTGATTCCATCAATTTTCTATGATCTTAAAACCAGATATTTTGTAAGGAACCACCCAATGCACATTCTAGCCAAATATGCTTACAAATGCTTCAACTGTTTCAGATAGGAATACTTTTGAAATTTTTTTCCTGTAGGATACTATGTTAAATTTGTCCTCATGATCATCTTGGATTTCTGATTGTCAGAGAAATATGATAATTTTGTAAGGAACCATCCAACGATTACCCATGCATTATTGTTATCACGTTTGGTTCTAATTGGGCCTGTGGTTTGTTAAATAAATGTTTAAAAAGCTTAAAATGTTTAAGGACGAAATTGGATGCTAAGTGATGGCAATAGCTAATTTTTGTTTTAATACTTGAAACCATTATTCGTAAAATTATTGTATTATTTCCATTAAAAACAACAGAAAATATTCCTTTTAATTGCTAAGTTTGATGAAAATCCAAACAGAATCAAACTCAATTCTTTTAAAAAAGAAAGTGTGTTTTTAAATGAATAAACAGGGTAATTTTCAACAGTTGACATACTTCTGGCACGATAGTGTAATTGCAATGAAAAGTTTGTTTCTGCATACTAAAGTTTACATGTAGGCTATCACGAAAATAATTTTAATTAGATTATGTTAATTTGTCCTTGTGTATGGAGAATGTCATATTCACAACTTTCATCAGGTCATAGCAAAGATCAATGTTTATGAGTGGACATTGCAATGAAATTTTTTCCTGACCCTATCTATTTATCCTGTCCCAAGCCCTGACCTGCATTTCCAACATCAGATGGTGTTGCCCAACCCCACCTTTTTTGTGTTCAATGAGTGGTGATTGATATTGATGGAATTGTTGACCATCACTGTTTTGACTTTCTTTTCATAATCCTCTACTTCTTTCCTTTACGGTCATTATCCAAATGCCACATTTCAACCATCAATTATTGATTGTAAGCTTATTCTCATCAAGAAAATATAAAAAGATGTATATAGCTGAAATACTGCTTACTTGACATTAGAAAAATAATCAATCAACCATTCAACCAAATTTGTTGGATATGGTCCAATTTTTCACATTTGCAAGGTAGTCATATTCATGTGGACTCCTATGACACAATAAAGACATACTTTCAGGAAACCAATTATTTTCATTGATTGATATGAAAAGAAAGTTTATAAACAGTGATAATCATAAATTCCACCAATATCAACAAAACAAACAATTACAACGTTGGAAATCTAGGTACTGGCTTTGGACAGGCACAAACATTCTTTTTATACCCCCAGAAACGAAGTTGTATGGGGGTATACTGGTTTCACCATGTCCGTCCGTAGACAAATCCTATGTCGGACGATAACATGAGTTGTGTTTCTTAGAATCTTTTAAAATTCTATCAGCTGTTTACTGGTGAGGAGAGGAGGATCCCTTTAATTTTTGACGATTTTCACTTTTGCCGTTCCAGAGTTATTGGACTTGATATGACGGAAAATAGGATTTTTACCCTATGTCGTATGATAACTTGAGTAGTGTTTCTCAGAATGTTTTGAAATTTTATCAGCAGCTTACCGGTGAAGAGAGGAGGGTCCCTTTCATTTTTGGTCAGAACAATCAATAATGTTTTGGTTATGGAAATAGGGTGGACAGGTGTGGGGGCGGGAGATATATATTAGTGAGCTGTGCTCATAGTAATACTAGTGTTAATATTAGTGGATTTTTCGACTATCACTGTTTCTTTTCATAATATATACAATTTCTGTTATTTAAAAAAAAATTGATACAAGGCATTAGAATTCCAACACAAATTGTAGAACATTGCTTGAAATTAAGGTATTACTGATAGCTAAAGCTATACGATGGCTAACCTGACCACTTTAACCAATAACCTTGGCTGTATGTGTTCATTTAATCCAAAGTCAGGGGAATTGTGTGTGAAGGCTGGAACCCAAATATATAGATGTACAATGCTATTAAGATCCATACAGAACACATCTATTAATTTAACCAGTGGTGAAAGGCTACATCAATTAAAATTGATAGTTTACTTGTTAAGGACATAAACATCAAGACATGTCTTCCAACACCCCCAAATGACACAAAACTTGTTGTATGAACTGTTTAAGGTAGAACAGAAAGCTACAGATTTGATCAAATGTAAAAGAAAATAATAATACTAAAAATGAAGATATCGAACTTTGAAATCACGAAGTGTATTTGGAACAACATTCACCAGGTACACTCATAATCAAAATATTAGAAATCAAAATAACTTTGTCAACATTGTACATAAGTGGCTTAAAGGTTGAAAATGTCAACATTATACACAAGTTGCTTAAAGTTTTAAAATGTCAACATTATACACAAGACAAGAACATCAACGCCTTTCCTTCAACAACTCCAAAGTGCATTATATTCAAAGCATAGTGAACCAAAATCCGCACATTTAGTACTTGGTGCAAGACAACATGAAAGAGGTCAAACGAGTAGAACATTTATTTTTTTTTAATTTTCAATCAAGTGATTATAATGTTTTAAATTTCAATTTAAAAGATTATATATTCTTTTCAGCATTTCAATCGGGACTAAGTCCAGGTTTTTGTTTGTTTGATTCATTCCCCTCAATGGTGAACTGTCTATTTCAAGTATGTGAGACCTGGTTGAACACCAAGAACTGGTGTCATATAAAATTTACATTATAATATAAAGGTTTAAAATTTCAATATTTCACATAAATGGTTAAAAGATTAAAAATGTCAGCATTATACACAAGTGGTTAAAATGTCACAGTTATACACCAGTTGTTAAAAGGTTAAAGTGTGAATATTTTAGACAAGTGGCTAAAAGATTAAAAATGTAAACATTATGCACAAATGGTTAAAAGGTAAAAATGTCAACATTATAAAAAAGTGGGTAAAAGGTTGAAAATGTCAATTTTTTGTACAAGTGGTTTTCACTAGTGGTTAAAGGGTTAAAAATGTCAATATGATACATAAGTAGTTAAAAGGTTAAAATGTCAATATTATTGATAAGTGGTTAATAGGTTAAAAATATTAACGTGACATATGACCGATTGTCGGCGTCAGCAGCATGATGAATGCTACTTGTGGAACAGAACCTTATTTTCCATCATGCTCTTGTGTGTCTAACTCCAGTTTTAATAGGGTTCCTGTTGCTCACACTTTAGTTTTCTAATGTGGACCATTGTTTGCCTTTTGTTCTTTCTCTTTCTGACCATTCACCTTTGGTATGTTGGTTCTGGTGACACAAATGTTGTCTTCTGACTTTCCTTACGCTTATTGTGTCTCAAATTGTCATTGTATTTAGTACGTATTTTATATTTTGTAGTTTCTTGGACCCTAATCAGATTTCATCAATCCCATCAGGCTTATTCAAATACTTGCGAAGCCTTCCTCTTAAGATTCCATGTTGTAACTTACAAAGCATGGATATGTTTAGTCATTGATCCTTTTTATATTCAACGATTCTATGCGAGATATCATTATGCAAATATGTTTAATCCATGATGGTCAACAATTCAATCAATATCAACAAAACACACAACCACCTCTGACCTAAAAATTAATGACCATAATAAAGACCAAGATATACAACGTTGGACAGGTACACCCACTATTTTGTTGATATTAGTGGCATTGTTAACAATCACTGTTTACACTTTATTTTCATAATATCTACAATTTCTGTTATTAAAAAAACGAAATATACAAAACATCAGAGTGCCAATATCATACAGAAGTGGCTAACAGGTTAAAAATATAAATATTATACACAAGTGGGTAAAAGGTAAAAAATGTCAACATTATATACAAGTGGTTAAAATGTTAAAATGTTAACCTTATATAACATGTGGTTAAAATGTCAACACTATGCACAAATGGTTGAAAGGTTAACATGTCAACATTATACACAAGTGGGAAAAAGGTTAAAATGTCAACACTATACACTAGTTGTTAAAAGGTTAAAATGTAAATAAAGATGTAGCTAGCCCATTCCTTTAATTCTGCTTTATAGATAGTACTTTTTCACTAAATAATTCAGGGTTTATTGTCTATGTTGATTGCGTCCATCTTCCTCCTGAATTTGAACTAGCATATATCTCCAATACAGCTAGATCGACTTCATAACTTGAACGAATCAGGTCATTTATTTGTCTGCGCTCATGACTTGTCACCATGTGGGACATATCACCGGTTGTTGGCTTGATCAGCATGATATATGCCACCTGTGAAAGAGGACATTATTTACCATCTTGAACTTTTGTGCCCAACTTTAGTTGTTGCTCAAATTTTTGTTTTCTAATGCGGACAATTTTTTACCTTTTGTTCTTTCTCTTTTTGACCTTTGTGTTTGGTGTTTGTTTTGGTTATACTTAGTGGGTCTCAAATTTTCATTGCATTCAGTACGTATTTTATATTTATTCCAAGTTTTTGCCTTTTTGATTCGTTCTCCACAATGGTGAACTGTCTCTATTAAGCATGTGAGACCTGGTTGAACACCAAGAACTGGTGTCATGTAAAATTTACATTATAACATCAACGTTTAAAATTTCAATATTTCACACAAGTGGTTAAAAGATTAAAATGACAGCATTATACACAAGTGGTTAAAATATCACAATTATACACCAGTGTTTAAAAGGTTAAAGTGTCAATATTTTACACAAGTCGCTAAAAGGTTAAAATGTAAACATTATACACAAATGGTAAAGAATGTTAAAGTGATTAATTGTCACGGCATAACGATCTTGTGAAAAAAAGCTACGTCTATGACTAAAAACTATAACATAATTATAACATATATGTAGCAAATACTGACAGCTTTTAACGAGTTGAAATTAATTGTAAGGTTAAAAAGACTAACCCGATCCTTTAATTCACGTTCCGCTATAGAAATGATGTCCTTTCACTAAATAATTCTAGGCTTAGTGGTTTTGATGATCGCATCTATCCCATTGAGCTTGAAATAAAGGATACTACCAGTACATATAGATCAGCTTCATACCTTGACCTACACCTCGAAATTTACAGTGATGTGGCTGTTAAGAACGAAACTTTACGACAAAAGAGATGATTTCAACTTTCCCATCGTGAACTTTCCATTTATATGTAGCAACATTCCAGCAGCACCTGCATATGGAGTATATATCGATCTCAATATATACGATATTTTAGAGCTAGTGGTTCCTATCAGGACTTCCTTGATAGAGGGTTGGTAACAAGGAAGCTACTGAACCAAGGGTTCCTTTTAGTTAAGTTGAAGTCATCTTGACTTGGTTGACCGTTATGGAATATCTGTGTCGTAAGTGACCACGGATATGTTCCACTTTTCGTAAGCACTTCCCGGTCCTATCATCGTTCATGACTTATCATCGGGTTTGTAACTAGATTAACACGACGGGTGTCACTAGTGGAGCAGGAATTGTTTTTAGTGGGGTTCGTATATGTATATGTATGTTATGTAGATCGTTATTTGTCCTTTTGTACTTTTTCTCTTGGCCATTGTAGTGTCTGTTCTTCTTCGGATTATGATTACCCCTTTGGTATCTTCAAACTCTTCTTAAAAATTATACACGAATGGGTAAAAGGTTTCAAATATCAACATTAAACTGAAGTGATTAAAAGATTAAAGACGTGAAAATTATACACAGGTGGTTAACAGGTTAAAAATGTCAGCATTATACTCCAGCGGTTAAAAGGTTAAAAATGTCAACATTATAAACACGTGGTTAAAAGGTTAAAAATGTCAATATTTTACACACATGCTTAAAGGTAAAAAATGTCAATATTATACACATGTGGTTACAAATGTCAAATCTAGACACTAGCGGTTGAAAGGTTGAAAATGTCAATATTTTACACAGGTGGTTAAAGGTTATAATATTCAACAGTATGCACAAGTGGTTAAAAATATCAACAGTATACACAAGTGGTTAAATGGATAAAAATATTAAATAGTATACACAAGTGGCTAAAAGGTTAAAAAGGCAACATTATAAACAATTGGTTAAAATGTAGTTATCTAATGTGAACTAGTGTTTGCCTTTTGTTCTCTCTCGTTTTTACATTTGTCCTTTGGTATGTTGGTTCTGGTTACACAAATGGTGTTTTCCGACTTTCCCTATGCTTATTGAGTCTCAAATTGTCATTGTATTTAATACTTATTTTATATTTTGTAGTTACTTGAGCTCTAATCAGATTGCATCAATCCAAACAGGCATATTCAACGACTTGACAAGCCTTACTTATCTGTAAGTATCAAATGCATTTTATTTTTCATGTTGTAACTTATAAAACATGAATATGTTTAGTCAATATTCCTTTTTATATTCAACGATTCTATGTGAGATGTGGTTATGAAATGAAGGTTTAAGCCATGATGGTCAACTATTCCATCAATTTCAACAAAACAAATAATCACCTCTGACCTCAAAGTCACTGACCACAATAAAGACTAGGACATATAACGTTGGAAATTCAGGTATTGGCTTGGGTCAGGCACAAACCTCTTTTGTTGATATTGGTGGCATTGTTGACCATCACTGTTTACACTTTATTTTCATGATATCTAATATTTTTTTTTATTTAAAAAAACAATTTATGCAAAGCATCAGAATGCCAACACAAAATTGAAACACACTGTTTAATTTTAACTTACTACTTAGAGCTAAAACTACATGGTAAACTGTCCACTTTTATCAATAATCTTGGCTGAATGTGTTCATTAAATCAAATTCTAGCAAAGTCAGTGGAATTTTGTATGAAGATTAGAACTCAAATGCATAGAAGTACAATGATATTAAGATCCAGAAAGAATACATCTATGAATTTACCAGTGGTGAGAGACTACATCAATTAAAATTGATAGTTTATGTCTTACAGACAAGAACATAAAGACAGTTCTTTAAGCAACTCCAAATTACACAATAATTGTTGTATGAACTGTTTAAGGTAGAACAGAAAGCCTCAGATTTGATTAAATGTTAAAAAAAAAATTAAAAAAATAGGAGAATACAAATGCAAATATCGAACTTAGATATCAAGAAGTGTTTTTAGATTAGCCTTCATCAGGTACACTCATAATCATAAGATTAGAAACCAAAATAAGTTAAAAGTCGTTGGAAGCATGAAATCCAACCGATCTCAACAGGGTATCAAAACTTGGGTATGGTCACCTAAGACTGAAGGAGGAGAGTCTTACTTTTGATAATATTTAAAATATAGTCAACCGATATCAGCACATTCAGTACTTGGTGCATGGCAACATGAAAGGAGTCACAAGAATAGAACAATAATTCCAATATAAAAGCAGATATATTATTTTAAGCATTTCAATCGGGTCAAAGTCCACGTCTTTGTCTGTTTGATTCGTTTCTCCTCAATGATGAACTGTCTGCTTTAAGTATGTGAGACATGGTTGAACACCTAGAACAGGTGTAATGTAACATGAACATTATAATATAAAGACATTATAAATGAAAACTAGTTACACAATTCCTTCTTCCTTATAAAAATATACCTTGTTTGTTTTCATGGTACACATTAATAACTTACACAGAAGAGTGGCGGGTCAAGGTAGCACATTCTATCCATTGACCTTCAATCAATATAGAGTGTGAATCTGTAAAAGATATAAATGGATTAATCACCACGGCACACCACTCGTGTCAAAGAAAAGTTACGTCTATGACTAAATACCATAGCATAATTATAACATATACTTAACAAATACTGACTGCTTTTTTTAAATTAATTGTAAGGTTAAAGAAACTAGCCCTATACTTTAATTCACGTTCCGCTATAGAGATGCTGTCCTTTCACTAAATAATTATAGGTTTGGTGATTTCGTTGAGCGCATCCCTCCCTTTGAGCTTGAAATAAGGCACACCACAAATAACAGATAGGTCGGCTTCATACCTTGACCTACACCTCGATATTGACAGTGATATGGCTGCTAAGAACGAAATTTACGACAAAAGAGATGATTTCAACTTTCTCATCGTGAATTTTCCATTTATATGTAGCAACATTCCAGCAGCACCTGCGTATGGAGTATATATTTCTCTCAATATATGCGATATTCTAGAGTTAGTAGTTCCTATCAGGACGTCCGTGATAGAGGGTTGCTGCTAACAAGGAAGCTACTGAACCAAGGTTCCTTTTAGTTAAGTTGAAGTCATCATGACTTGGCTGACCGTTATGGAATATCTGTGTCGCAAATAACCAGGATATGTTCTACTTGTTGTAAGCACTTCACGGTCCTTTCCTCGTTCATGACTTATCACCGGGTTTGTAACTAGATTATCAAAACGGGTGTCACTAGTGGATCAGGAATGGTGTACTCTTCCGGAGCACCTGAGTTCACCTCCGGTTTTAGTGGTGTTCGTGTTCTTTAGTTTTATATGTATGTTCTTTATATCGTTATTTGTCCTTTTGTACTTTCCTCTTGGCCATTGTGGTGTCTGTTCTTCTTCGATATGCGGATTCTCATTACCCCTTTGGTATGTTCAAACACTTCTTAAAATCGTCAACATTATACACAAATCGGTAAAAGGTTTAAAATATCAACATTATAAACGTGGTTAAATGTTAAAAATGTTGATATTTTACACACGTGGTGAAACGGTTAAAAATGTCAATATTATACACATGTGGTTAAAAATGTAGAAAATGTACATTAGTGGTTGAATGGTTAAATATGTCAACATTATGCACATGTGGTTAAAGGTTAAAAGAGTCTATATTTTACACAAGTACGTTGTTAAAAGGCTAAGCATGTCAACATTATACACAAGTGGTTAAAAGGTTACAAATGTCAATATTATATGCAAGTGGCTGAAAGGTTAGCAAAGGTTTAAAATGTCAATATTTTACACAAGTAGATAAAAGTTTAAAATATCGATATTTTACACACGTGATGAAACAGTTAAAAATGTCACATGTGGATAAACATTTCTAAATTATGTACATGTGGTTAAAAGGTTAAACATGTCAATATTTCACACAGGTGGTTAAAATGTTAGAAATGTCAACATTATACACAAGTGTCTAAAAGGTTAACAATGTCAATATTATACACAAGTGGTTAAAAGGTTAGCAATGTCAGTATTATACACAAGTGGTTAAAAGGTTAGCAATGTCAGTATTATACACAAGTGGCTAAAAAATTAAAAATGTCAGCATTATACACATGTGGATAAAAATATCTTAATTATGAATAAGTGGTTAAAAAGTTAAAAATATCAATATTTTACACGTTTTGTTGAAAGACTAAAAATGTCAACATTCTACACAAGTTGTTAAAAGTTTAAAAATGTCAACATTATACACAAGTGGTTAAAAGGTTAACAATGTCAATATTATACACAAGTGGTTAAAAGGTTAGCAATGTCAGTATTATACACAAGTGGCTAAAAAATTTAAAATATCAGCATTATAGACATGTGAATAAAAATATCTAAATTATGAATAAGCGGTTAAAAGGTTAAAAATATCAATATTTTACACGCTTTGTTGAAAGACTAAAAATGTCACCCTTACACACAAGTGGTTAAAAGGTTAAAAATGTCAAAATTATACACGAGTGGCTAACAGGTTAAAATTGTCAACATTATACACAAGTGGTTAAAAATGTCAAATTATACACTAGTAGCTAAAAGATTAGAACTATCAACATTGTACAAATTTGGATAAAAGGTTTAAAATGTCAATATTATACACAAGTGGCTGAAAAAATTAAAATGTCAGCATTATACTCATGTGGATCAAAAATATCTAAATTATGCACAAGTGGTTAAAAATTTAAAAAATATCAATATTTTGCACACTTTGTTGAAAGACTAAAAATGTCAAGATTCTACACAAGTGGTTAAAAGGTTCAAAATGTCAATATTTTACACACGTGGTTAAAAGATTAAAAATGTCACCCTTACACACAAGTGGTTGAAAGGTTAAAGATGTCAATGTTTTACACAGAAGGATAAAAAGTTAAAATGTGAATAGTTTACACACGTGGTTAAAAGAATAAAAATGTCAATAGTTTACACAAATGGTTAAGAGGTTAAAAATGTTAATATAACAAGTGGTTAATGGGCTTAAAATGTCAACATGATACACATGTTTTTACAAGATTGAAAATGTCAATATTTTATACCAGTGACTAAAATGTCAATGTTTTACACAAGTGGTAAAAATGTCAATATTTTACACAAGTGGTTAAAAATGTCAACATTATACACTAGTAGCTAAATGGTTAGAACTATCAAGATTGTACACATTTAGTTAAAAGGTTAAAAATGTCAATATTTTACACACATGGTTAAAAGGTTGACAATGTCAACATTATACACAAGTGGTTGAAAGATTAAAAATGTCTATTGGATACACAAGTGGGTAAAAGTGTAAAAATGTCAACATTATGCACAAGTGGGTAATATTTTAAGAGGTCAACACAATTCATGTATCATGTATCAGAGATATATAACACAATTATGTCTTTGCATCCAAATATAAAATTGGGTATATCAGTAGATGTTCATATTTGACAACTCTGTTAAAAAAAAGTTCCTATAAATTATACTTTTGATAAAAAATGGCAAACATTGATATATTTGTAAAGATAGAGAATATCTGAGTGTGCATGGTGTAATGATATATTTGTTTCTTTTGTTCCTTTCACATCTCTTTGTTACAAAATAAAATGTTACTTTTTTAGAATGACCTATGGATGAAGTGGAAAAAAACAGATAACACCCGTAACCCTCAAATCTATTTTTTATTCCTCTATATTTTCATATCTAGAACTTGAACCAGATGAAACTGATGGAATATTTAAATTTATTGAATCTGTTTAATTAAATAAAAATTAATCTTGGGTTACATTGTTTTGTGAATCTGGAGAAATTCTATTCAGGGCCGTCTTAACAGCATTATAAGACCCCGGGCAAAGCGGTACACTGAGACGGCTACCTATACAACCACTCGCTGGAATAAAAATGTAAATGTCGATTAAATTAAATATATAGCTAAATTATATAAGTACTTTAAAAAAAATCAGTGTTTAAGCATTAAAAAACATGCTGCACACATCATACACAAGATTAGCATAGGGCCTCTATGCTCGTGTGCCCCACGGGCAACTGCTCAGCGTGCCCATGAGTTAAGTTGGCACTGAGTCTACTGATACATTTTTAGTATCTGTATACCTACATATATATGGTTCAATGTTATGAACTATTTAATCTTGTTTTCTTTATGTGTGTATGCTAGGTTAAATAAACTTGAAGAAAGGGACAATGAAATACAGTGGTACATGTAGCTTTACACCAACTTTTTTCCCCATTAAATACAATGTAGTAGCAAGAAAATTTGTATTTCCATTCTGCAAACATATAAACAAAATAACATAAAAGCTGTACACATCAATCTCCATGGGCTTTTGAACCAACAAAATAAACTATAAATAGTTTTAGACACCAGCAATTAAATATGAAAAATATGTATCAATTCTACAGCAAAAGAAAAAAAAATATATTTAAAAAAATCAATATGCTCAACCTAGCAAACCAGGTAACCTCGAGGAACCTTTCGAAATTAAGCAATATTTCATTAAATACTAAATTTGGACTGTCAAGCTACCAAAAGAAACATAATAATGTGAAAAAATTAGATATAGTTTTGTAACAATCAGATATTTTACAAACTATCCAAGTACCATAGCATATCTGCTATATATAATTTTTCCATTTGGTTTGACAATTTCTGAGAAAAAGTATAAAAAAAATATGGACAACAGATGACAGACACAGTCATGATAATACATCATTTAGCATTTTTGGGCCAGTTCAGCTAAAAATCAGTAAATTTTCTTAATTTCAAATTTTTCAAACATCATAAAAATATTCAAATATTTCAAGCACATTTGTTTTTTACTTTATAATAAGAAGATAGGTTATGAAGATCAATCTGTTTCATCAATAGATCAATATGTACATGTATAGCATGTTTAGCATTTTACCTTGAGCATGGCTTGATGTCCATTTATCATACCCTTAATATATCACCAAGATGATTGAATGCATAACAATGAACTTAGTTCAGTGCAGAGACAGTTAATATAATACTCAGCTACTGAACTAAATCCAATGAAAATGCTGATATATGCTGTATATATGCCTACAAAATATATTGTCAAAACATACAAGGACTAAATAACACTGAAGTTTATTTGACCTCTCTATTAGTACTCAAAATCACACAATTGCAGGATAAATTCATCATGCTACAATTGGGTTTTCAGGGGGGCCAACCGTTTAATCGAGAAAAGTCGTTTGTGTACGATTGCTAATCAGGTTTTTTGATTCGTGAACGATTCGGTTACTAGTTCGTGTACGATATTTCGGTTTTTAAAAGTAAGGTAAGACACAAAATTTCAATATTCTTTTGTAAATTTAAGCATAAGCAAAAGAAAAGGCTTCGTAGTTCCTTAAATGAATAGTTAATAAATTTAATTCGAAAGAGTAAACTTCATAACATACTTTCATTTTTCAATAATTTGGTCAGAAACGTAGATGTCACTCTATTTTTTGTTTTCAGAGTTTTCATTTTCTAGAAAATAATGCAAATTTTCTAATAAAATTAACATTTTATGACAGATAATAAATTTTAACTTCAAAGTTACCTTATCTTATACTTACTTTTCGTGAGAATTCTTAACTTAAGCAAATATATAGTTTCCTTTTTGCATACTTCCAATTTTTTAGTTGGTGAACGAACGTGTTATTGAAAAATATGGTCGTGTACGATTTAATAACATTTTTGCAGACTATGGCTTTTGTGTGTTCCACTTGTGGAAAAGTATATTCAACCAACCAAAATTTGGCACGGCACAGTGAAACACACCAGGATCCAAAGGCATGCCACTGTAGAGAAGTATTTTCCGCATCTGAAGGATTAAAAGAACACAAACGAGCAAACACGAGTTCAGATATTCCTGCACAGTGTGCCCTAAACCAGTTATTTTCGCAAGCAAATCTGGCCTATGAGGCCATACAAGAAAATACCATTCAAGTGTATTTAAGGTGGAAAATGTATACAACTAGTCAGGCAATGAGTGGTACATCAATTGTTTAACTTTTTATTAAAACTGGTTAAAAGTGGTCATTTGGTAATCCAAACATTTCCTTCTATTTCGGATTTTCATAAAACTAATAATTTTTTAGTAGTTATAGATTGAACATTATGGCGGCAAAGTTTTCATGTACTTTTTACTGCATAATGGAACCAAATATTTGCTTGTTAATATCTACAAAAGGCATTTTGAGCCATATCATCACATACATGTAAGGGCTCCTGAATATATTTCAGTCATAACTTTTTTGTTTAAATCACATTTGATTTTTTGACTGGTTTTATAGGGAAGACATTTTGGCGAAAATTTTCCCGTACTTTATTATGATTGTTCCAGTATTGCAGGAGTTTGCTGTGTGTGGGGGTATTAGTTAGCCCACAGTCGCTTGAATTTCAATGATTTAAATAAAAAAAAAAGAGTAAATCATTGAAATTCAAGCGTCTGTGGTTAGTTAGCCTTTGGCTTACAGTTCTAGTTTGAGGTCGAATGTGTTTCAGTACTCAACATAATATTTTCTTATAATGGATGTGTACTTACACTTGGTGTTGCCTGATTCTTACAAAGAATAGTACATAAAAATATATTCATGAATGTCTATTAGCAATTACTTAGAAATAGGTTTTCGATGATGCAAAACATCGCAAATTATATCTTGCCGAGCTCATATTTCATGAGACACACATTAGAATATAATTCGTTTAAATTGCTAAGAAAAATGCAAGTATCTTATATTGAGTAATCGTTCACGAACAAGAAATTTTTAACCTGCTCGCTCAAGAACAAAAAAATGAAAAAAATATAATTTTCCCGTCATATTTTGCATTTTTTTGTTAAAAAGGTATTTTAACCACTCCAATATAGAAGAATGTTTCCATTAAAGTCATGTTTCAGTCATAAAGAAGTGTAAATGTGTGAATATAGGAATATTATAGTTCTTGTGACATTTTGATGCAATGCTTTTTAGACTTTCTGACCACATTTCACGCAAGGTTTATATCAACGAAAGTTTTGGAGCATACACCATCAAAGATATACAATAAAGGAAGGGAACTGCGAAGAGATAATTAATAATTGTTTCCTTAATTAGTAATAATTGAGGCTTACCGTCAGTGAATCATGTGGGGATCCTCAAAATAATCGTACACGAACTAGTAACCGAATCGTTCACGAATCAAAAAACCCGATTAACAATCGTACACGAATGGCTTTCTCGATTAACCGGTTAGCCCCCCTGGTTTTATTTAAAAAAAATAGAATTAACAATACAGTGTACAATGTAATACATAACCAGGTATGTCTTCTAAGAAAAAAAAATCAATACCGGTATCAATGCTTAAATACAATTTTATCAGTGCAATTTTTAATTATGTAAAGGTTTAATTTACTGAACATGTTTTGGCATAACTAAATAAAGTACAATATATTACAAGGAATTAAGCATCTGTCCTAATATATCTCAATAAAAATTTCTTTGATCAAAATGTGATATTGTAGAACAACCAGATCACCCACATTTAATTAAAAATTGGATTTAAATTACAATGTAGATAATAGTTTCATTTCAGTTTTTGGTTTTATGGTTTTATGTACATTTTTGTATTTACTGTATGGACCATGAATTTTGTTAGCTAGTAAAAAGACAAACTGGATTTAGAGAATAATTAACTTGTGTCAGATTAGTTTTTGCCCATTGTTTATTTCATCAAATCTGTTATGTGTAAATTAATGTTGACCAAAACAAATTTCAGATGTTTAAATGTTTATGAAATTGAAGTAATCCTCCCCAGTCACTTGACAAGTTTTTTTTTTAGGAAAAAAACCCCTCTGAAAACGGATGTTATTCTCTGATAATACATAAATACTTTTTGGTTGTCAATTATTATACATTGGGATTTGGTCCTGCACAAGTATTCAGAATTGACAATTTGCCTTTCCAAGCCAAGGTGTTATATGGAGATTGTACATGTCCATCACTTGTAAAGAAAACAAATGTAAACTCTAAAAATAAACAGGACCCCAACCCATCAAGATATATTTTGTATAAAGATTCAAACACTTTTAATGGTTTTCATCAAAACTTGAAAAAAAA
>MJUT01000468.1:69246-87825 GCA_002080005.1 Gigantidas platifrons
TATTTATTTATTTATTTATTTATTTATTTATTTAATAGCTGTATATTATTTTGTTTGGGTATGATCTTTACTTCAGCTAATGTAGCGACAAGCGGGAGCATAATATAACGACTCGATTATTAGGGTTTTTGCACAACTTCTGTCTAAGATGATTGAATATGACCTAGAAACGAAGCTGCTTCGCTATTCTCGGTAATATTTCTTGGAAAAGATCGACGTACCGACTGAAATTCGAACATGGACAATTAGTTAAGTATCGTAGAAAGAGTTTGATACGACATTGGCATATGTAGACAAGGAATAAAGTGTAAATAACACGGGGGTTTCCCAACCGAGGTGAGCGATGTGGCGCGAAATATGAAAACGAAGTTTCTTACCTTCTATCATATATACTGTATCAGTCGAAAAACTGTGAACACAGAATACACGTATTATTCATGATGTATGACGTCTACTGATATTGTCAAATGAAGAAAAACGAATTATCATGAAAATTTTGGAAAAGGAATGATTATGAAAATTTGGAAAAAAAGGGGGGAGTAGAGAAAAAAGAAGGGGGGACGAAATCCATGCCCCATGCACCTGTGGACCGATTGTTGTCTGTGTGACATATGGTCGGTTGTTGCCGTGACCAGCATGATGAATGCCACTTGTGGAACAGGACCTTATTTACCATCTTGATCTTTTGTGTCCAACATAGGGTTCCTGTTGTTCAAACTTTAATTTTCTAATGTGGACCATTGTTTGACTTTTGTTCTTTCTCTTTCTGACCATTCTCCTTTGGTATGTTGGCTCTGGTTGCACAAATGTTATCTTCCTACTTTCCGTATACTTATTGGGTCTCAAATTGTCATTGTATTTAGTACTTATTTTATATTTTGTAGCTCTTTGTATTCCAATAGGATTACATCAATCCAATCAGGCGCATTTAACAACTTGACAAGACTTTACCGTCTGTAAGTATCAAATTCCTTCTAGTATTCCATGTTGTAAATTGCAAAACATCAATTTGCTTAGTCAATGATCGCTTTTATATTCATCGATTCTATGTGAGATGTATTGATGAAAAGTGAGTTTACGACATGATGGAGAAAAATTATATCACTATCAACATAACAAACAATAAAGACCAGGACATATAACGTTGGAAAACCAGGTACTTGCTTGCGACGGGTCGAAACAATTTGTTTTATTGATATTAGTGGCACTGTTGACCATCACTGTTTACACTTTCTTTTCATAATGTCTACAATAAATGTTATTAAATTTATACTGTCTTAAGCAGAACAAAAAGCCACAGCTTTGATAAAATGCAAAACGAAATAATAAGGGAACACAAATGAAGATATCGAACTTAGAGATCACGCAGCGTTTTTGGAATAACCTTCTTCAGATACACTCATAATCAAAAGATTAAAAAACCAAATAATGTAAAAGTCGTTGGGAAAATGAAAATCAATGGGTCTCAAAAGGGTGTCAAAAATTGGTTATGGTCACCTAAGCCTGAAGGAGGAGAATTTTATCGAGTCTGTGTCACGAATGAATACTGAAATGTTTGGTGTGTACTGATTGTAAGTAATTTCTTAGCTCATGACTTGTCTGTGACATATGACCGGTTGTTGTCTGTGACATATGATCGGTTGTTGGCGTGATCAGCATGATGAACGTCACTTGTGAAACAGGGCCTTATTTATCATCTTTAGTTTTTGTTTTGAAATTAAGTTTTTGTAGGGTTCCTGTTGCCGAAATTGCAGTTTTCTAATGTGAACTATTGTTTGCCTTTTGTTTTCGCTCTCTTTGACCTTTGTCCTTTGGTATGTTGGTTCTGGTTACACAAATGGTGTTTTCCGACTTTCCCTATGTTTATTGAGTCTCAAATTGTCATTGTATTTAGTACGTATTTTATATTTTGTAGTGAATTGAGCTATAATCAGATTGCATCAATCCCAACAAGCATATTCAACGACTTGACAAGCCTTACTTATCTGTAAGTATCAAATGCATTCTATTTTTCATGTTGTAACTTACAAAACATGAATATGTTTAGTCAATATTCCTTTTTATGTTCAACGATTCTATGTGAGATGTGATTATGAAATAAAGGTTTAAGCCATGATGGTCAACTATTCCATCAATTTCAACAAAACAAATAATCACCTCTGACCTCAAAGTCACTGACCACAATAAAGACTAGGACATATAACGTTGGAAATTCAGGTATTGGCTTGGGTCAGGCACAAACCTCTTTTGTTGATATTGGTGGCATTGTTGACCATCACTGTTTACACTTTCTTTTCATGATGTCTAATATTTCTTTTATTTAAAATAACAATTTATGTAAAGCATCAGAATGCCAACACAAAATTGAAAAACACTGCTTAATTTTAACTTTTTAAATAATAATAAGAGAACTTAGATATCAAGAAGTGTTTTTAAAATAGCCTTCTTTGGAAGCATGAAAGCCAACGGGTCTCAACAGGGTATCAAAACTTGGGTATGGTCACCTAAGACTGAAGGAGGAGAGTCTTTCTTTTGATAATATTTAAAATATAGTCAACCGATATCAGCACGTTCAGTACTTGGTGCATGGCAACATGAAAGTAGTCAAAAGAGTAGAACACTAATTCCAATATAAAAGCAGATATATTCTCTTCAGCATTTCAGTCGGGTCAAAGTCCACGTTTTTGTCTGTTTGATTCGTTTCTCCTCAATGATGAACTGTCTGCATTAAGCATGTGAGACCTGGTTGAACACCTAGAACTGGTGTAATGTAACATGAACATTATAATATAAAGACATTATAAATGAAAACTAGTTACACAATTCCTTCTTCCTTATAAAAATATACCTTGTTTGTTTTTATGGTATATATTGATAATTTACACAGAAGAGTGGCGGGTCAAGGTAACCCATTCTATACATTGACCTACAATCAATATAGAGTGTGAATCTGTAAAAGATATAATTAGATTAATCGTCACAGCACACCACTGTTGTCAAAGAAAAGTTACGTCTATGACTAAATACCATAGCATAATTATAACATATACTTAACAAATACTGACTGCTCTTTGTAGATTAATTTTAAGGTTAAAGAAGCTAGCCCAATCCTTTAATTCACGTTCTGCTATAGAGATGATGTCCTTTCACTAATTAATTATAGGTTTGGTGATTTCGCTGACCGTTATGGAATATCTGTGTCGCAAATAACCAGGATATGTTCTACTTGTTGTAAGCACTTCCCGGTCCTTTCCTCGTTCATGACTTATCACCGGGTTTGTAACTAGATTAACACAACGGATGTTACTAGTGGAGCAGGATTTGTGTACTCTTTCGGAGCACCCGAGTTCACCTCCGGTTTTTAGTGGTGTTCGTGTTACTCGATCTTTAGTTTTATATATATGTTCTTTATATCGTTATTTGTCCTTTTGTACTTTCATCTTGGCCATTGTGGTGTCTGTTCTTCTTCGATGTACGGATTCTCATTACCCCTTTGGTGTCTTCAAACACTTCTTAAAATTGTCTGTAAAAGGTTTAAAATATTAACATTATACTGAAGTGATTACAAGATTAAAGATGTAAAAATTTTACTCAAGTGATTAAAAGGTTAAAAATGTCAACAGTATACACACGTGGTTAAACGTTAAAAATGTCAATATTTTACACAAGTGGATAAAGGTTAAAATGGCGATATGTTACACACTTGCTGAAACGGTTATAAATGTCAATATTATACACATGTGGTTAAAAATGTAGAAAATGTACAATAGTGGTTAAAAGGTTAAAAATGTCAATATTTTACACATGTACGTTGTTAAAATGTTAAACATGTCAATAGTATACACAAGTGACTAAAAAATTTAAAATGTCAGCATTATACACATGTGGATAAAAATATCTAAGTTATGCACAAGTGGTTAAAAAGTTAAAAATATCAATATTTTACACACTTTGTTGAAAGAATAAAAATATCAACATTCTATACAAGTGGTTAAAAGGTTAAAAATGTCAATATTTTACACACGTAGTTAAAAGGTTAAAAATGTCACCCTTACACACAAGTTGTTAACAGATTAAAGATGTCAATGTTTTACACAGGAGGATTAAAAGTTAAAATGTGAATATTTTACACACGTTATGGAAAGGTTAAACATGTCAATATTATACACAAGTGGTTAAAAGGTTAAAAATGTCAATATTATACACAAGTGGCTGAAATGTTAAAAATGTCAACATTATACACATGTGGATAAACCTGTCTAAAATATGCACATGTGGTTAAAAGGTTAAAATTTCAATAGTATACACAAGTGGCTAAAAAATCTAAAATGTCAGCATTATATCCATGTGGATATAAATATCTAAATTATGCACAAGTGGTTAAAAAGTAAAAAATATCAATATTTTACACACTTTGTTGAAAGACTAATAACATCAACATTCTAGACAAGTAGTTAAAGGGTTAAAAATGTCAATATTTTACACACGTGGTTGAAAGGTTAAAGATGTCAATGTTTTAAACAGAAGGATAAAAAGATTAAAAATGTCAATATTTTACACAAGTGGTTAAAAGGTTAAAAATGTTAATATATAGCAAGTGGTTAATAGGCTAAAAATGTCAACATGATACACACGTTTTCACAAGATTGAAAATGTCAATATTTTACACAAGTGGTTAAAAGGTTAACAATGTCAACATTATACACGAGTGGCTAACAGGTTAAACATGTCAACATTATGCAAAAGTTGTTAAAAATGTCAAATTATACACTAGTAGCTAAAATGTTAGAACTACCAACATTGTACACATTTGGTTAAAAATGTTATACACAAGTAGCTAAATGTCAGCACTATAGAAAAAAATATCTAAATTATATACAAGTGGTTAAAAAGTTAAAAATATCAATATTTTACACAATATGTTGAAAGACTAAAAATGTCAACATTCTACACAAGTGGATGAAATGTTAAACATGTCAATATTTTTACACACGTGATTAAAAGGTTAAACATGTCACCCTTACACACAAGTGGTTGAAAGGTTAAAGATGTCAATGTTTTACAAAGAAGGATAAAAAGTTAAAATGGGAATAGTTTACACACGTGGTTAAATGACTAAATATGTCAATATTTTACACAAATGGTTAAAAGCTTAAAAATGTCAACAGGATTCACATGTTTTTACAAGATTGAAAATGTCAATATTTTACACCAGTGGTTAAAATGTCAATGTTTTACACAAGTGGTTAAAATGCCAATATTTCACACTAGTGGTTAAAAGGTTAAACATGTCAAAATTATACACGAGTGGCTAACAGGTTAAAAATGTCAACATTATACACTACTAGCTAAAAGGTTAGAACTATCAACATTGTACACATTTAGTTAAAAGGTTAAAAATTTCAATATTTTACACAAGAGGGCAAATATTTTAAAAGGTCAACATTATTCACAAGTGGGTAAAAGGTTAGAAATGTCAACATTATACCTCAGTGGTTATAAGGTTAAAATTGTCAACATTATACACAAGTGGGTAAAAGCTTAAAAATGTCAACATTATTCACAAGTGGTTAAAAGGATAAAGATGTCAATATTAGACACAAGTAGATAAACGGCTAAAAATGGCAACATCATAAACATGTGGTTAAAAGTTTAAAAATGGCAACATCATACACATGTGGTTAAAAGGTTATAAATTTCAACAAAAAATGTAGCTAGACAAGTCCTTTAATTCCGCTGTATAGATGGTATCTTTTCACTAATAATTCAAGGTTTATTGATTTTTTTTTATCGCATCTATCTCCCTGAACTTGAACTAAAATGTACCACTAATAGTGATAGGTCTACTTCATACCTTGAACGAATCTTTTTTTAATTAAAGAGAAGATTCCAGTTTTCACGTGAGATTTCCATTTATATGTAGCAACATTGCAGCAGCACCTGCAGATGGTCTATACGTCTCTCAGTTGAAGCAATGTTCAGCTTCATGAGGATGGTATTCATGAATTTAGTTATCCTTTATCAAGTCTGTATCGCAAATGAACACTGATGTGTTATGTTTGTTATGATTGCAGGTCAATTCTTTTGTACTTCGCTCATGACTTGTCACAAGGTGTGGTATATGACCGGTTGTTTGCGTGATCAGCATGATGAATGCCACCTGTGGAACATGAACTTATTTAATATTTTGAGCATTTGTGTCTAACTCCAGTTTTAATGCGGATCCTGTTGTTCAAACTTTAGTTTTCTAATGTGGGTCATTGTTTGCCTTTTGTTCTCTCTATTTTTGACCTTTGTCTTTCGGTATGTTGGTTCCGGCTACACAATTGTTATACTTATTAAGTCTCACTTTGTAATTGTATTTAGTACGTATTTTATATTTTGTAGTTATTTGCATCGAAATCAGATTACATCAATTCAATCAGGCACATTCAACAACTTGACACTACTCGATACTCTGTAAGTATCAAAATGTCAAAAGTATACACTAGTAGAGAAAATGTAGGATTGGTGTAATCTGATTATAATGCAAATGGCATTATAATCAGATTACATCAATCCAATCAGGCACATTCAACGATTTGCAAAGCCTTACTATACTGTAAGTATCAAATTCTGTCTAGGATTCTATGTTGTAACTTTTTGTTTAGTCGATGATCCTTTTTATATTCAACGATTCTGTACAGTTAAAATTCCGGGCAAGGATACCGTTCACACAAAACCCATTTAACTGTACAGAAGTGTTTGCAAATGAATGTGTGCTAACAATGAAGTCTGATATGTTGGCCCTTCGGTGAACTACTTGGTTTTGTTAGTTTTCCTTTTTTTAAATTGTACAACTGCATACACCTACCTCGAGGCGATGTTCAAGTACCCGTGCGTGTGACGTAGCAAACCACCCGTGTTAATATCAACAAAAATAACAACCACATCTCACCTTAGAATCACTAAATACAATAAAAACCAGGACATATAACGTTGGAAAACCAGGTACTTGCTTGCGACGGGTCGAAACAATTATTTATTGATAGTAGTGGCACTGATGACCATCACTGTTTACACTTTATTTTCATAATGTCTACAATGTATGTTATTAAAAAAAAGAATTGATACTGTTTAAGGTAGAACAAAAAGCCACAGCTATGATAAAATGCAAAGTGAAATAATAAGGGAACACAAATAAAGATAACTAATTTAGAGATCACGCAGCATTTTTGGAATAACCTTCTTCAGATACACTCATAATCAAAAGATTAAAAACCAAAATGATGTAAAAGTCGTTGGGAAGATGAAAATCAAAGGGTCTCAAAAGGGTGTCCAAAATAGGGTTCCTGTTGCTCAAACTTTAATTTTCTAATGTGGACCATTGTTTGACTTTTGTTCTTTCTCTTTCTGACCATTCACCTTTGTTATGTTGGCTCTGGTTACACAAATGTTGTCTTCCGACTTTCCGTATACTTATTGGGTCTCAAATTGTCATTGTATTTATTACGTATTTTATATTTTGTAGTTATTTGGAGTACAATAATATTACATCAATCCAATCAGGCACATTCCACGACTCGCAAAGCCTTACTAAGCTGTAAGTATCAAATTCTGTCTAGGATTCCATGTTGTAACTTTTTGCTTAATCGATGATCCTTTTTATATTCAACGATTCTATATGAGATGTGATTATATAAAGAAAGCTAAAGCTATGATGGTTAACTGTTCCATTAATATCAACAAAACAAACAACCACCTCTCACCTTAGAATCACTAAATACAATAAAGACCAGGACATATAACGTTGGAGAACCAGGTACTTGCTTGCGATGGGTCGAAACAATTATTTATTGATAGTAGTGGCACTGATTACCATCACTGTTTACACTTTCTTTTCATAATGTCTACAATTTCTGTTGTTAAAGAAACAGAATCTATACTGTTTAAGGTAGAACAAAATGCTACAGCTTTGATAAAATGCAAAAGAAAATAGTAAGGGAACACAAATGAAGATAACTAATTTAGAGATCACGAAAAGTTTTCGGAATAACCTTCTTCAGGTACTCTCATAATCAGAAGGTTAGAAACCAAAATAATGTAAAAGTCGTTGGGAAGATGAAAATCAATTGGTCTCAAAAGGGTATCAAAACTTGGTTATGGTCACCTTAGCCTGAAGGAGGAGAATTTTATCGAGTTTGTGTCACGAATTAACACTGATATGTTTGGTTTGTACTGATTGTAAGTAATTTACTAGCTCTTGACTTGTCTGTGACACATGACCGGTTGTTGTCTGTGACATATGACCGGTTGTTAGCGTGATCAGCATGATGAATGCCACTTGTGGAACATGACCTTATTTACCATCTTGATCTTTTGTGTCCAACATAGGGTTCCTGTTGCTCAAACTTTAATTTTCTAATGTGGACCATTGTTTGACTTTTGTTCTTTCTCTTTATGACCATTCTCCTTCGGTATGTTGGTTCTGGTTACACAAATGTTGTCTTCCGACTTTCCATATGCATCTATCTGAGAGACGTCCTGTTTCTGAGAGTCGGAATCTCGGTCAGCAATTGTCGGAAAATTAACCAAAATGTAAGACGTGTAGGCTTTGGCGCTGTCACCATATGCATAATGAAATACAGCAAGAGAAAATGATTTCACTCTAATTCACTGCGTCCAAACGTATGAAATTATATTTATACACAAGTGGTTAAACATGTCAACATTATACCCAAGTGATTAAAACGTTAATAATGTCAACATTATACCCAAGTGGGCAAAAGGTTAAGCATGTCAGTATTTTACACAAGTGAGTAAAACATTAAAAATGACAACAAAAAATGTAGCTAGCGCATTCCTTTAATTCAGCTATATAGACGGTAATTTTTCATTGAATAATTCAAGATTTATTGAATATTTTTATTGCATCTGTCTCCCTGAACTTGAACTAAGAGATGCCACTAATGCAGCAAGATCTACTTCATACATTGAACGAAACCTTTTTAATAAAAGAGATGATTGCAATTTTCTCGTTGTGAATTTTTCATTTATATGTAGCAACATTCAAACAGCACCTGCAAACTAATTATACGTCTCTCAGTTGAAACGATGTTCGGCTTCATGGAGATCGCCTTCATGAATTTAGCTATCCTTTATCGAGTTTGTGTCACAAATAAACACTGATATTATCGGTTTGTACTGATTGTAGGTAATTTCTTAGCTCATGACTTGTCTGTGACATATGACCGGTTGTTGGCGTGATCAGCATGATGAATGCCACTTGTGGAACATGACCTTATTTACCTTCTTGATCTTTTGTGTCCATCGTCAGCTTTAATGGGGTTCCTGTTTCTCAAAGCTTAGTTTTCTAATGTGGATCAGCGGTTGTTGGCGTGATCATCATGATGAATGCCACTTGTGGAACAAGACCTTATTTACCATCTAGAGCTTTTGCGCTTAGATTAAGTCTTCGTGGGGTTCCTGTTGCCAAACTATAGTTTTCTAATGTGAACTAGTGTTTGCCTTTTGTTCTCTCTCTTTTCGACCTTTGTCCTTTGGTATGTTGGTTCTGGCTACACAAATGGTGTCTCTCGACTTTCATTATGCTTATTGAGTCTCAAATTGTCATTGTATTTAGTACGTATTTTATATTTTGTAGTAAATTGGGCTCTAATCAGATTGCATCAATCCAAACAGGCATATTCAAAGACTTGACAAGCCTTACTTATCTGTAAGTATCAAATGCATTTTATTTTTCATGTTGTAACTTATAAAACATGAATATGTTTAGTCAATATTCCTTTTTATATTCAACGATTCTATGTGAGATGTGGTTATGAAATGAAGGTTTAAGCCATGATGGTCAACTATTCCATCAATTTCAACAAAACAAATAATCACCTCTGACCTCAAAGTCACTGACCACAATAAAGACTAGGACATATAACGTTGGAAATTCAGGTATTGGCTTGGGTCAGGCACAAACCTCTTTTGTTGATATTGGTGGCATTGTTGACCATCACTGTTTACATTTTCTTTTCATGATATCTACAAAAAAAAAAAACAATTTATGCAAAGCCTCAGAATGCCAACACAAAATTGAAGAACACTATTTAATTTTAGCTTATTCCTTAGAGCTAAAACTACATGGTAAACTGTCCACTTTCATCACTAATCTTGGCTGAATGTGTTCATTAAATCAAATTCTAGCAAAGTCAGTGGAATTTTGTATGAAGATTAGAACTCAAATGCATAGAAGTACAATGATATTAAGATCCAGACATAATACATCTATTAATTTAACCAGTGGTGAAAGGCTACATCAATTAAAATTGATAGTTTCTTTCTCAAAGACAAGAACATAAAGACAGTTCCTTAAACAACTCCAAATTACACAATGCTTGTTGTGTGAACTGCTTAAGGTAGAACAGAAAGCCTCAGATTTGATTAAATGTTAACAAAAATAATAAGAGAATACAAATGCAGATATCAAACTTAGATATCACGAAGTGTATTTAGAATAGCCTTCATCAGGTACACTCATAATCATAAGATTAGAAACCAAAATAATTTAAACGTCGGTGGAAGCATGAAAGCCAACGTGTCTCAACAGGGTATCTAAACTTGGGTATGGTCACCTAAGCCTGAAGGAGGGAAATCTTACTTTTGATCATATTTATAATACTGTAATAAATAATATTGTTTGTATTCCTGAATCATATATGCCAGGTCTTTGGTCACCGGGAACTGTCATCAAGGATGGCAATTGTACAATGTACGTCTTGAGAGTTCGTATTCTGGTGGGTGACTGCTGTCTAAATATGACTTATCTTTAATATCCGGTATTCCAATTAGAGGTGTTCCGAATATATTGGTTTGTTCATTACATTCCTCCCTCTTTCATAGAATTGATGCATATGATACGGTATAGTAGTGGAATATGAGTAATTGGTGTTCAAACGTGACTGGAGACGTCAAACACGTTAAGTGTCATTATAATCAAAATTAACTACTGTTATGTCCAATAAAAACACTTTAGGTCCATTATGTATAATATATACACATATAAACACACAAACATAGATAAAACAAATGTACAAATGAAAGCAGCTCATTTATGGTACATGTTCATTATTGAAGAAGTAAGCACAAATATATATATATATGTGTGTGTATATGAAGCAGGAACGATAGAATACAAACACGAATAAAAACATATATACATATATCGAAAATTTGCATTCTACTCTGGGAAATCATCAAGGTACACTGGTCGTCTTATCGCTCGCCTTTGACCTTGAGCAACAAACAAAAATGATCCTGCATAGTCTATTCTGTTGTCTACAGTGTACAGAAATGTTTCATCCAAGTTAACCGGGTTGTCATGAATTACTTCTTCTAAATTTGTTATTATTCTTTTCTCATCAATACCAAAACTACCTTGTGTATCTTTCCTGTCAACAGCCCCTTGAGACATCAGAAGATCTGACACACTCGAGGAACCTTGATTGTTGCCTGTTTGAGACATCAGAAGATCTGACACGCTCACAGAATAATGATCACTGTTTTTAGGAGACACCAGAAGATCTGGCACACTCATGTCTAGATCATCTTTAGAAAATATATCTTGCAATTTCAGTAACAAGGTAGCTAACTGGATGGACTGTTGTGGTGTAATGTTTTCTTGCGATCTTTTTAATAGGTTTCTCAGATGGAATGGCAACCCTTCTTCTATTTCCTTCAAGTCTTGTACTTTCTCCTCATCATGCGATATTCGATCAGTATGTGGCGGTATGATTGTTTTTCTTGCCGTCTTTACTCTATAAACTTTGTTTTGTTGTTTTTCAATGGTAGAAAACACCATAGATGGAACCTTTTCTCCTCTCAGTTCGATGAAATAATCGGTCAAGTTGATGATAGCTTTTTGATTCTCAAGAAAATCAATACCTAGTATGAGATGATCTTCAATGTCAGCTACAACAACGTCCCATTTTATAGTTGACTTTCCAATTGTAACACAAACATTTGGTACTAAACGAGCATCCATGTCAGAGAAATTTCCTATTCCCTTCAGAACTATTGTAGTGGTGGTTTTTGGCCTAGGAACAATTTGTTCAAACAAAGATCTTTTCAGTACAGTTACCTGAGCCGCTGTATCAACCACACCATGCGTTTCTTTCCCATTCACATATACTGGAATACACAGTGTCTTTAAATCTTTAATGTTGGTTTTTGTCTTATAGAGGTTTACTTTTATTTTTCCTGGGGGCCTACCGTTGTCAAGCTTATGGACTGAAGGTCGGCCTATGGCTTCAGTCCCTTGAAGTTTAAAGAACCTCTATCAGATTCCGGAATGGAAGATCTTGACCTTGGATCGTACCTTTGAGGTGATCTATGTCTCGGTTGTCCACACTCTGCACTGAAATGTCCCGGCTCACCACAATTGTAGCAATCGCCATTTCTCATTGGACTGCGTCTTGGGCTTGCTTGTCTTTGAGGTGGTCTCTGCCTATTATCATGATTCTGACTTCTCTACAAATCAATAATCTGCATCAGACTGACTTTCGTATCTCTCAAATCCCCTTCTATCTTCCTTAATCTAGCATCAAACTTGCTGATGTCGGGCTCTGTAGTACCTTTCTTGTACACTGTTCTGATAATTGCTTGTTTGGGACTACCTGTATCATATGATTCCGATTGTTCACTTGCCTCCTGAAGAGTAACTCTCTTTACCTCAGTCTTTTTTAAACCAAGTATAATTCTTTGGTTTGTAATAGCACTTCTAACATATTGGAGTGCTCGGTCAGGATCCACAGGGTCCTTATCCATGGCTACAAGTGCAGCTTTCTTATCCAAACAACCCTTCAAGAAAGCATCTGAAGCAACAATTTGTATGAAGTTCTCTGGTGTTCCTGTGTATCCGTCAGATGCAAGGTCTTGAGCTCTCTCTGCATACTCTTCGAGAGATTCATCTGGTAGTTGACGTAATTCCTGAAGCTGTCATCTGATAAAATTTGGTAGATCTTTCCTGCCAAATCTTTCTTCCATCTGTTTGCACATGGCTTGATAGTCATTCTGGACTGTTTTAGACCTGGTGGAGAAATATTTAAGTGCCCTGTCTCTCAAGCATTCAATAAGCTTATCTAATTTATCTTCCTCCGACCACTTATATTTCTTAGAAATACGTTCAAACTGGAGAAGATATAGACGCCAGTCCATTTTTCCATCATATGTATTTAACCTTGGTGGCAAAGGTCCATTTGTTCTTATCTGTTCGTGTTCTGGTGAACTTTTTTCAGCTTTATGTATTGCTGACCTTTCCATAGACTCTGAAAATATGTCGTCTATCTGGTTATTTTCCCTTAATTTTAGTTTTCTAATTTCATTGTCCTTTTCTTCAATCATATGAAATATCTGATATTCTTTATCCATTGCTTCCATTTTTATCTTTGATATATTCTCTCTGTACTTTCTTTCCAAATGATCTTGCTGTCTCATATAATCATGATCTTTAATCTTCAGTTGTATTTTGAAGTCATTGGAGGCTGCGTTCAACTTATGATCAAATTCTAATTTCATCAGATCTTTTTCTTTCTCCATTCTTACAACATTTTTCTGTAGTGACTGTATTTGCTCCATCATTTTATTAATCTGGTCTACATTTTCAATCTCAGCTGTAGAAGCATTTGTTTGGTGTACAGGTGTTTCATCTGATAACTCTATGGTTATTATACCATCTTTAATCAATGGGTCCCAGATAGTGTTTGGGATATCAGTCATCATCTTTAAATCTTCCAAAGTAAGATCAGCGCCCTTCTCTTTTCTTCGTTTGATGATCTTCTGTGCTGACTTTTCACCTATACCCTTTAGTGATTGCAGTTCTTCCATGTGGGCTGTGTTTATATCTAATGGTCCAGACATTGTTATAATCCACTAAAGGCTTTCACAGGAAAATTATATGTCAAATATATGCAATTCCTTACAAACATTTTGTTTTCTAGCAGTTTATTGACGACAGAAGATCTGTCGCACAAAATTTAGCAAGATATTTGTCAGAAAAATTCAAACAAAAATACGTACTTTGCAGTTATAAACACAAATACAGCACACAAACATGTAGCCATGGTAAATATTTACAATAAATAATGTATGAAAATAATTAACTGTTTCTCAGTATTCTCAGCACTTTGAAAAACAATAAATAAGCTTGTTTTTACAAACTTGACAAAACGATGTCGTTCAACAATTCTGACATTGAAATCACCAGTGTGTTTTCCTGAAAACAGCAGTTGTATCAGAAGGTCTGACATAAAAAATTGCTCAAAAAAAGTATTCCTGACACAGCTGTGACATCAGAAGATCTGTCGCACACAACTATGACAAAAATCTATGTGAGAAAATTTACATGCAAAAAAAAGAAAAAAAATCTGACAAAAATAAAAATATGTACAATTGTAATTGAAAAATTTCACAAAATGACAAAAATATTCTATTTCAGGATATACACCATTCTATACTATATACTACACTTTCAATTTATAAGTAATTAATGAAAAGTGTTCACACAATAATCAGTAAATCTGTGTATACAATGACAATTTTTGAAAAATATCACAAACTTGTCCAAAATAACAAATCAAAATACAAATAAACAACAATGACATCAGAAGATCTGACGCACAGAGCTGCAGTAAGAATATGGGAAAAATATATATAAAAACGGGGGGGGGGGGGGGGNNNNGGTCAATAAAGAAAAAAAATCCAGAAATAATGGACGATCTGGAAAATAAATATGGTAAATATGACCCGAAATAGATCAACAACGCCATTAAATGCAACAACGCGCCATATATCTTCGCGGGGAGAAAGAAAACATTTTCTCTCCCGAAAAAAATTGAAAATTGACGCGAAGATCTGTCAATCAAAATCAGTTTCAAATTCTGGAAAATCAGTGGGATCGTGCCCACCTCTGACACCACTGTAATAAATAATATTGTTTGTATGCCTGAATCATATATGCCAGGTCACCGGGAACTGTCATCAAGGATGGCAATTGTACAATGTACCTCTTGACAGTTCGTATTCTGGTGGGTGACTGCTGTCTAAATATAACTTATCTTTAAAATCCGGTATTTCAATTAGAGGTGTTCCGAATATATTGGTTTGTTCATTGCAATACAGTCAACCGATATCAGCACGTTCAGTACTTGGTGCATGGCAACATGAAAGTGGTCAAAAGAGTAGAACTCTTCTTTCTTCAAACAAGTGTTCAGATGTTTTAAATTCCAATTTAAGCAAGAGATATTCTTTTAAGCATTTCAATCGGGTCAAAGTCCAAGTTTTTTTTCTGTTTGATTGGTTTCTCCTCATTGGTGAACTGTCTGCGTAAAGTATGTGAGACCTGGTTGAACACCTAGAACTGGTGTAATGTAACATGAACATTATAATATATAAAGACATTATAAATGAAAACTAGTAACAAAATTCCTTCTTCCTTTTAAAAATATACATTGTTTGTATTTATGGTACACACTGATAACTTACATAGAACAGTGGCGGGTCAAGGTAACACATCCATTGACCTACAATTAATATAGAGTGTGAATTTGTAAAAGATATAAATAGATTAATCATCACGGCACACCACTCTTGTCAAAGAAAAGCTACGTCTATGATTAAATACCATAGCATAATTATAATATATACTTAACAAATACTGACAGCGTTTAACCAGTTGAAATTAATTGTAATGTTAAAGAAGATAGCCCGACCCCTTAATTTACGTTCCGCTATAGAAATGATGTCCTTTCACTAAATAATTCTAGGTTTGGTGATTTCGTTGATCGCATCTATTGAGCTTGAAATAAAGGATACCACAAATACAGATAGATTGGCTTCATACCTTGATCTACACCTCGAAATTGACAGTGAGGAGCGGTTAAGAACGAAACTTTACGACAAATGAGATGACTTCAACTTTCCCATCGTGAACTTTCCATTTATATGTAGCAACATTCCAGCAGCACCTGCATATGGAGTATATATCTCTCTCAATATATTTCCTTAATAGAGGGTTGCTGCTAACAAGGAAGCTACTGAACCAAGGGTTCCTTTTAGCTAAGTTGAAATCATGATGACTTGGTTGTCCGTCATGGAATATCTGTGTCGCAAATGACCACAGATATGTTCAACTTGTCGTAAGCGCTTCCCGGTCCTTTCCTCGTTCATGACTTATCACCGGGTTTGTAACTATATTAACATGTCGCGTGTCACTAGTGGAGCAGGAATTTCTTACCCTTCTAGAGCACCTGAGTACACCCCCTGTTTTAGTGGGGTTCGTGTTACTCGATCAATAGGTTTATATGCATGTTATGTAGATCATTTTCTGCTTTTGTACTTTTTCTCTTGGCCATTGCAGTGTCTGTTCTTCTTCGATATACGGGTTCTTATCACCCCTTTGGTATCTTTAAACTCTTCATAAAAATGTCAACATTATACACAAGTGGGTAAAAGGTTTAAAATATCAACAGTGTACTGAAGTGATTAAAAGATTAAAGATGTCAAAATTAAACACAAGACTTAGTGGTTAACAGGTTAAAAATGTCAGCATTATACCCAAGTTGTTGAAAGGTTAAAAATGTCAATATTTCACACACGTGGTCAAAAATGTCAATATTATACACGTGTCGTTAAATATGTCAAAATAGGACGCTGGTGGTTAACAGGTTAAAAATATCAACATTATGCACAAGTGGTAAACAAATGTGAAAATAATACACATGAGGGTAAAAGTTTGAAAATGTTAATAGTTCACACATGTGGTTACAAATGTCAAATATAGACACTAGCGGTTGAAAGGTTGAAAATGTCAATATTTTACACAGGTGGTTAAAGGTTATAATATTCAACAGTATGCACAAGTGGTTAAAAATGTCAACAGTTTACACAAGTGGTTAAAAATGTCAACAGTATGCACAAGTGGTTAAAAGGATAAAAATATTAAATAGTATACACAAGTGGTTAAAAGGTTAAAAGATTAAAAAAGACAACATTATAAACAATTGGCTCAAAGGTTAAAAATATGTGACATATCAGCGGTTGTTGGCATGATCAGAATGATCAATGTCACTTGTGGAACAAGACCTTATTTAACATCTTGAGGTTTTGCGCTTAGATTAAGTCTTTGTGGGGTTCCTGTTTCCAAAGCTGTAGTTTTCTAATGTGAACTTTTGTTTGCCCTTTGTTCTCTCTCCTTTCGACCTTTATCCTTTGGTATGTTGGTTGTGGCTACACAAATGGTGTCTCCAGACTTTCCTTATGCATATTGAGTCTCAAATTGTCATTGTATTTAGTACGTATTTTATATTTTGTAGTTCTTTGAGCTATAATCAGATTACATCAATCCAATCAGACATATTCAACGACTTGACAAGCCTTACTCATCTGTAAGTATCAGATTCATTCAATTTTCCCTGTTGTAATTTACAACCCATGAATATATTTAGTCAATGATCATTTTTATATTCAACGATTATATGTGAGATGTGATTATGAAATGAAGACTAAGACATGTAACGTTACAAATCCAGGTATTAGCTTGGGTCAGACACAAACACTCTTTTGTTGATATTAGTGGCATTGTTGACCATCACCGCTTCACTTACTTTTCATTATATCTAAAATTTCTTTTATTTAAAAAAAAAACAATTGATGCAAAGCATCAGAATGCCAACACAAAATTGAAGAACACTGTTTAATTTTAACTAATTACTTATAGCTAAGACTACATTGTAAACTGTCCACTTTCATCAATAATCTTGGCTGAATGTGTTCATTAAATCAAATTATATCAAAGTCAGTGAAATTGTGTATGAAGACTTGAATCAAAATGCATAGAAGTACAATGAACTTAAGATCCAGACAGAATATATCTATTAATTTAACCAGTGGTGAAAGGCTACATCAATTAAAATTGATAGTCTATTTCTCAAAGACAAGAACATAAAGACAGTTCCTTAAACAACTCCAAATTACACAATACTTGTTGTATGAGCTGTTTAAGTTAGGGCAGAAAGCCTCAGATTTGATTAAATGCTAATAAAAACATAATAGAATACAAATGCAGATATCGAATTTAGATATCACGAAGTATTTTTGGAATAGCCTTCATCAGGTACACTGATAATCATAAGATTAGAAACCAAAATAATTTAAACGTCGCTGGAAGCATGAAAGCCAACAGGTCTATATCAAAGGATAAGTGAGTAAAAGCTTAAAAATGTCAACATTATACACAAAGTGGGTAAAAGCTTAAAAATGTCAACATTATTCAGAAATGGTTAAAAGGATAAAGATGTCAATATTAGACACAAGTAGCTAAACGGTTAAAAATGGCAACATCATCAACATATGGTTAAAAGGTTTTAAATGGCAACATCATACACATGTGGTTACAAGCTTAAAAGTGGCAACATCATAAACATGTGGCAAAAAGGTTAAACATTTCAACATAATGTAGCTAGACAAGTCCTTTAATTCCGCTCTATGGATGGTATCTTTTCACGAAATAATTCAAGGTTTATTGACTTTTTTGAT
>MJUT01000468.1:87934-138406 GCA_002080005.1 Gigantidas platifrons
CATTGAACGAAACCTTTTTAATAAAAGAGATGATTTCAATTTTCTCGTGAATTTTCAATTTATATGTAGCAACATTCAAACAGCACCTGCAGATGGACTATACGTCTCTCAGTTGAAACGATGTTAGGCTGCATAGGGATCGCCTTGATGAATTTAGTTATTCTTTATAGAGTCTGTTTCATGAATGAACACTGATATGTTTTGGTTTGTACTGATGGTAGGTAATTTCTTAGCTCATGACTTGTCTGTGACATATGACCGGTTGTTGTCTGTGACATATGACCGGTTGTTGGCGTGATCAGCATGATGAATGCCATTTGTGGAACAGGACCTTAATTGCCATCTTGATCTTTTGTGTCCAACATAGGGTTCCTGTTGCTCAAAGTTTAATTTTCTAATGTGGACCATTGTTTGACTTTTGTTCTTTCTCTTTCTGATCATTCTCTTTCGGTATGTTGGGTCTAGTTACACAAATGTTGTTTTCCGACTTTCCGTATACTTATTGGGTCTCAAATTGTCATTGTATTTAGTATTTATTTTATATTTTGTAGCTATTTGCATTCCAATAGGATTACATCAATCCAATCAGGCACATTCAACGATTTGCAAAGCCTTACTGTACTGTAAGTATCAAATTCTGTCTAGGATTTCATGTTGTAACTTTCTTTTTAGTCAATGATCCTTTTTATATTCAACGATTCTGTATGAGATGTGATTATGTAAAGGTAACTTAAGTCATGATGGTCAACAATTCCATTAATATCAACAAAACCAACAACCACCTCTCACCTTAGAATCACTAAATACAATAAAGACCAGGACATATAACGTTGGAAAACAAGGTACTTGCTTGGGAAGGGTCGAAACAATTTGTTATTGATATTAGTGGCACTATTGACCATCACTGTTTACACTTTCTTTTCATAATGTCTACAATTTCTGTTATTAAAAACCAGAATTTATAATGTTTAAGGTAGAATAAAAACCCACAGCTTTGATAAAATGCAAAACGAAATACTAGTAATAAGGGAACACAAATGAAGATAACGAATTAAGAGATCACGAAGCGTTTTTGGCAAAACCTTCTTATGGTACACTCATAATCAAATGGTTAGAAACCATAATAATGTAAAAGTCGCTGGGAAGATGAAAATCAACAGGTTTCAAAATGGTATCCAAACTTGGTTATGGTCACCTAAGCCTGAAGGATGAGAATTTTACTTTTGAAAATATTTCAAATATAGTCAATCGAAATCAGAACTTTCATTATTTGTTGGATGACGACCTGAAAGGAGTCAAACGAGTAGAACAGTTTTCATCCCCAATCAAGTGTTTAATTGTTTTAATATTCCAATATAAAAGCAGATATATGCTTTTAAGCATTCAAATCGAGACAAAGCCCAATAACCACCACCACTGGCTATCTGATCATATAAGCCAAATACTAACCGCCGTTCAAACGGACTTTGTCAAAAAAGGCGGATGTAAAACACCACCACTGACATATGAAGTTAAAAGCTGAAATAAAGCGCCACCTTTTAAAAGATTTGTATAATTAGTATTTGTTAGTACCAAAATATATTTTCAAAGCCAACACCCTAAAAGGTAAATCAATATTTCCAAATACTGCTTTATTACCTTTACCAAGAGTATAGTATTCCTTGTTAGTTGGTAAATCAATACAGCCCTTCACCTCATTAATGAACCCTGTAGGAGATAAACTTGGCCAATAATTTGTCAATTTCCAGAAAGGCAAAATAATTGTTCCTGTGCTGTACATTGCCTCGTAAAGCGTAATACTCTCGCTACTAAACAAACAGGTGGGACAAACCAACCATTTATACCATGCCAATCGATAGTAAATACATCAATACCCATCGAGTTCACCGTCCAATAACGGGAATAAAATAAAGGTAACTTGTGATGGTCATTATTTGCAAACCAGTCTGTTTCGTAAGGTCCCCACAGGGACTCCAAATACAATTAGTTCGTAAACAACACTCCAATCATCGTAATCAATGATACGACTAATGTAATCAGCTTTGTCATTGGTAGTTCTAGGAATCTATTCTACATCAGTGGAAATATTATGTTGGACACAGTTCTTAAAAATACACAGTGCAATATCCTGTAATTCAAGTTTCATACTACCTTTAGCTACAATGCTGACTACATTCTAATTGTCCGTGAACCATCTTATTCGTATGTCTTTTAATATATTGACAATAGATAGAAGGATATGTTTGAGGGTGGTAAGTTCTTTGCATGTAGAACTCTTACTTGATTCTCATTCAGACCACATACCATATGCAAGATTAGTGGACGTTTCTACAATATAACCACCATATCCAGAATTACTGGAATCGCTATAAACGATAGACTGACAAGATAAGTCTGAAGTAAATTGTTTATCGTTTACGTAGGTTAAATTATCTTTCCAAAATTTAATGTGATTAAGGCTACTGTCTGTCGACGCAATACAACTGTTCCATGAAGTTTTCTCTAAAATGTCGACGCTTAAGTGTTTAGTCATGATATATGCTACATTACCAATAATGTATGACATAGATACGACTTGTCCGAACAAGGATGCAACTAATCTAGAATGCGCTTTACCGTATTTAGCTATGTAAAACTCAATGTCATCAATAGCTTTGAGCACCTTTTGAAGTCAAATTCCTTCATCAAAATACATTAAGACCTGTTTTCCTTCACCTCGCCAATTTTTATGAGGGTCTGTTAATTTTAGTGAATATGTAACAAGCAGAACTTAGACCAAACGGAAGTACTAAAAATGTATACCACTGAATGCTTCCGCACTTCCAGAAGAATCCTAAAAAATATGTATGTAGAAGAAAAATGCTTACATGGTGATATGCTGAGACGACATCGAACTGGAAACAGAAAGAATTGTTTGTAATAAATTACATAGCTATGCGAATATCTTCGTATTTAATAATTGTCCAAAGATGTTTATTAACATATCTGAGATCTAAAATCAAACATTTCTTTCTACTGTTGGATGGAGAAACAGTTAGTGGATTAACAACATACGGTTGGTTTCCACATTCTTCAATTAAACCCCTTATCAAAAGATAATGAATAGCTTCGGTGACAAACTCGCCATGGATAATTGCCAATGGATTGTTTTGTAAACAAACTAAACGGTGGAGTACTGTAAAAATGAATTTTTATACCCGTTTAAAATGGTATCCAAAATATAATCATAACATCCAATACTCTTCCAAAATGAATAAAGATTTTTTAATCTGTCCTTAACAATGATGTTAGCCTGGTCTTGTTCATATTCGTAATAATCATGAGTAAGATTATCTGATTCATTAACAGAAAGTTATAATTTAGTGTTAATATCTGTCGTAATTAAACTATACTTATCTTTTATGAATTTGGTCTTATTTTGGTTTTGGCATGGCTGGCCTGGGGCTGGAGGGACATTGGCTTCTCCAGTGTTGGAAACATCTACAGCCATAACATGCCCTTTGCTGTTGACTTCGGCGCTGATATCCGCTCGTGCTAGGCATGGGTGGTCCATTGTATCATGCTATTTTTGTTTTGGCATGGCTGGCCTGGGGTTGAAAGGACATTGGCTTCTCCAGTGTTGTAAAATTTCACAGCCATAACATGCTCTTTGTTGTTGACTTCGGCGCTTATAGCCGCTCGTTCTAGGCATGGGTGGTCCATTGTACAGGACAGGTCCATTATACCATGTTCGAGGCTCACGAAAGGGCTGATTTTTAGCTGGAAAAGTAGCAACATATTGAGAAGAAGCATTTTGACCTCCACTGTTCGGCTTTACGGCATCCTTTTTACCATTTGTGTTGCGTTTACGTAACACCCTATTTTCTGCTTTGTTGATTTAAATCTCATCATCCGAGTCGCTACCGACAGGATGACTCTGATACTGTCGAACATTTTCCCAACCCCCATCACTGCCAACTGCAATCTTAACATGTTTATTGCGTTGTTTTATCTTTTCAATTACTTCAGTGATTGTTTAGAGTGCATACCCAACTGTAGAGTTATCAATAGCCCAAATAGACGTGCTAGCTCTTCTAATAACTCGTAATTAAGCAAGAATTGTACTTTATTCCCCTCATATTTCCATTTGTATTGGGATTCAGTTTTCAACTTTTTAACTTGAGAAGCAACAGATGTAGAAGCACCGTGAAAGTCTTGCCTTAAGTTAGAAATGTCTTGACTTAATTTAGCATTTAATTCACCTTGAGCTTTAACAGCTTTCATATATAGCATCTATCTGAGAGACGTCCTGTTCATGAGAATCGGAATCTCGGTCAGCCATTGTCGCAAAATCAACCAAAATTTAAGATCTGTAGGCTTTGGCGCTGTCGTGCTGAATGAACACCCGTGCGACTAGCACGCCACCTATGCATAATGAAATACAGCAAGAGAAAATAATTTCACTCTAATTCATTGCGCTCAAACGCATGAAATTATGTTTATCCACAAGTGGTTAAAAATGTCAACATTATACACAAGTGGTAAAAAATTTCAATATTATATACAAGTTATTAAAACGTTAATAATATCAACATTATACCCAAGTGGGCAAAAGTTTGAAAATGTCAGTATTTTACACAAGTGAGTAAAACATTAAAAATGACCAAAAAAAATATAGCTAGCACATTCATTTAATTCAGCAATATAGAGGGTATTTTTTCATTGAATAATTCAAGGTTTATTGAATATTTTGATTTCATCTGTCTCGCTGAACTTGAACTAAGAGATGCCACTAATGCAGCTAGATCTACTTCATACATTGAACGAAACCTTTTTAATAAAAGAGATGATTTCAATTTTCTCGTGAATTTTCAATTTATATGTAGCAACATTCAAACAGCATACGTCTCTCAGTTGAAACGATGTTAGGCTTCATAGGGATAGCCTTCATGAATTTAGTTATTCTTTATCGAGTCTGTTTCATGAATGAACACTGATATGTTCGGTTTGTACTGATGGTAGGTAATTTCTTAGCTCATGACTTGTCTGTGACGTATGACCGATTGTTGTCTGTGACATATGATCGGTTGTTGGCGTCATCAGCATGATGAATGCCATTTGTGGAACAGGACCTTAATTACCATCTTGATCTTTTGTGTCCAACATAGGGTTCCTGTTGCTCAAAGTTTAATTTTCTAATGTGGACCATTGTTTGACTTTTGTTCTTTCTCTTTCTGATCATTCTCTTTCGGTATGGTGGGTCTGGTTACACAAATGTTGTTTTCCGATTTTCCGTATACTTATTGGGTCTCAAATTGTCATTGCATTTAGTACTTATTTTATATTTTGTAGCTATTTGTATTCCAATAGGATTACATCAATCCAATCAGGCACATTTAACAACTTGACAAGACTTACTACTCTGTAAGTATCAAATTCCTGCTAGTATTCCATGTTGTAACTTACAAAACATCAATTTGCTTAGTCAATGATCCCTTTTATATTCAACGATTCTATGTGAGATGTGATTATGAAAAGAGAGTTTAAGACATGATGGCGAACAATCATATCAATATCAACAAAACAAACAATAAAGATTAGGACATATAACGTTGGAAATCAAGGTATAAAAATATAAAGACATTAGTGTCAAAATTATTTACATAATTCTTTCTTCGTTATAAAAATTGACATTGTTTGTTTCTATGGTCCACATTGATAATTTAAATAGAACAGTGACGAATCAAGGTAGCATATTCAATCCATTGACATACAGTACATATAGAGTGTGAATCTGTGTAAGATATAATTAGATTAATCGCCACAGTACCTTGCATTTAGTACGTAGTTTATATTTTGTAGTTATTTGTATTCCAATCAGATTACATCAATCCAATCAGACACATTCAACGATTTGCAAAGCCTTACTAAGCTGTAAGTACCAAATTCTGTCTTGGATTCCATGTTGTAACTTTTTGTTTAGTCAATGATCCTTTTCATATTCAACGATTCTATATGACATGTGATTATGTAAAGAAAGTTTAAGCCATGATGGTCAACAATTCCATTAATATCAACAAAACAAACAACCACCTCTCACCTTAGAATCAATAAATACAATAAAGACCAGGACATATAACGTTGGAAAACCAGGTACTTGCTTGCGACGGGTCGAAACATTTTTTTATTGATATTAGTGGCACTGTAGATCATCACTGTTTACACATTCCTTTCATAATGTCTACAATTTCTGTTATTAAAAAACAGTATCTATACTGTTCAAGGTTGAAAAAAAGCCACAGCTTTGATAAAATGCAAAAGAAAATAATAAGGGAACACAAATGAAGATATCGAACTTAGAGATCACGAAGCGTTTTCGGAATAACCTTCTTCAGGTACACTCAAAATCAAAAGATGAGAAACCAAAATAATGTAAAAGTGGTTGGGAAAATGAACATTAACGGGTCTCAAAAGGGTATCCAAACTTGGTGATGGTCACCTAAGCCTGCAGGATGAGAATGTTACTTTTGATAATATTTCCAATATAGTCAATCGAAATCAGCACTTTCATTATTTGTTGGATGACGACCTGAAAGGAGTCACACGAGTAGAACAGTTTTCATCCTCAATCAAGTGTTTAATTGTTTTAATATTCCAATATAAAAGCAGATATATGCTTTTAAGCATTCCAATCGAGACAAAGCCCAATAACCACCACCACTGCCTATCTGATCATATATGCCGATACTAACCGCCGTTCAAACGGACTTTGTCAAAAAATGCGGATATAAAACACCACCACTGACATATGAAGTTACAAGCTGAAATAAAGCGCCACCTTTTAAAAGATTTGTATAATTGTTAGTACCAAAATCTATTTTCAAAGCCAACACCCTAAAAGGTAAATCAATATTTCCAAATACTGATGTATTACCTTTACCAAGAGTATAGTATTCCTTGTTAGTTGGTAAATCAATACATCCCTTCACCTCACTAATGAACCCTTCACCTGTAGGAGATAAACTTGGCCAATAATTTGCCGATTTCCATAAAGGCAAAATAATTGTTCCTGTGCTGTACATTGCCTCATAAAGCGTAATACTCTCGCTACTAAACAAACAGGTGGGACAAACCAACCGTTTATACCATGCCAATCAATAATAAATACACCAATACCCATGGAGTTCACCGTCCAATTACGGGAATAAAATACCGGTAACTTGTAATTGTCATCATTTCCAAACCAATTTATTTCGTGAGGTCCCCACAAGGACTCGAAATACAAATAGTTCGTAAACAACACTCCAATTATCGTAATCAATGATACGACTAATGTAATCAGCTTTGTTATTGGTAGTTCTAGGAATCCATTATACATCAGTGGAAATATTATGTTGGACACAGTTCTTAAAAATACACAGTGCAATATCCTGTAATTCAAGTTTCATACTACCTTTCGCTACAATGCTGACTACATTCTAATTGTCCGTGAACCATTTAATTCGCTTATCTTTTAATATATTGACCATATATATAAGAATATGTTTTATGGCAGTGAGTTCTTTACATGTAGAACTCTTACTCGATTCACATTCAGACCACATACCATGTGCAAGATTAGTAGGCGTTTCTACAATATAACCACCATATCCAGTATTACTGGCATCGCTATGAACGATAGACTGACAAGATAAGTCTGAGGTAAATTGTTTATCGTTTACATAGGTTAAATTATCTTTCCAAAATTTAATGTGATTCAAGCTACTATCTGTCGACACAATACAACTGTTCCGTGAAGTTTTCTCTAAAATGTCGATGCTTAAGTGTTTAGTCATGATATATGCTACATTACCAATAACTTATGACATAGATACGACTTGTCCGAACAAGGATGCAACTAATCTAGAATGCGCTTTACCGTATTTAGCTATGTAAAACTCAATGTCACCAATAGCTTTGAGCACCTTTTGAAGTTAAATTACTTCATCCGTATGCGTACCTAAACCATCATCCAAATACATTAAGACCTGTTTTCCTTCACCTCAACACTCTTTTATGAGATATCTGGTGATTTTAGTGAATATGTAACAAGCAGAATTTAGACCAAACGGAAGTACTAAAAATGTATAGCACTGAATGTTTCCGCACCTCCAAAAGAATCCTAGAAAATCTGTATGTGGAAGAAAAATGTTTACATGGTGATATGCTGAGACGACATCGAACTGGAAACAATATACGGTTGATTTCCACATTCCTTAATTAAACACCTTATCAAAAGATAATTAATAGCTTCGGTGACAAACTCGCCATGGATAATTGCCAATCGATTGTTTTGTAAGCAAACTGATGGTGGAGTACTTACTGTAAAAGGAAATTTATACCCGTTTAAAATGGTATCCAAAATTTAATCATAACATCCAATACTCTTCCAAAATGAATAATGATTTGTTAATTTGTCCTTAGCAATTATGTTAGCCTGGCCTTGTTCATATTCGAAATAATCATGAGTAAGATTATCTGATTCATTAACAGAAAGTTCTAATTTAGTGTTAATATCTGACGTAATTAAACTATTCTTATCTTTTATGAATTCGGTCTTATTTTGGTTTTGGGATAGCTGGTCTGTGGTTGAAAGGACATTGGCTTCTCCAGTGTTGGAAACATCCACAGCCATAACATGTCCTTTGTTGTTGACTTTGGCGTTGATATCCGTACGTGCTAGGCATGGGTGGTCCATTGTACAGGGCAGATCCATTGTACCATGTTATTTTGGTTTTGGCATGGCTGGCCTGGGGTTGAAAGGATATTGGCTTCTCCAGTGTTGTAAAATTTGACAGCTATAACATTCTCTTTGTTGTTGACTTCGGCGTTGATATCCGCTCGTGCTAGTCATGGGTGGTCCATTGTACGTGGCAGATCCATTGTACCATGTTTGAGGCTCACGAAAGGGCTCATTTTTAGCTGTAAAAGTAGCAACATATTGAGAAGAAACATTTTGACCTCCAGTGTTCGGCTTTACGGCAGCCTTTTTACCATTTGAGTTGCGTTTTCGCAACACCCTATTTTCTGCTTTGTTGATTTTAGTCTCATCATCCGAGTCGCTAGCGACAGGATGACTCTGATATTGTCAAACAGTTTCCCAACCCCAATCACTGCCAACTGCAATCTTAATATGTGTATTGCGTTGTTTTATCTTTTCTATTACTTCAGTGATAGTTCCACGTGCATACTCAACTTTAGAGTTATCAATAGCCCAAATAGACGGTGTTTGCTCTTCTAATAACTCTGAATTAAGCAAGCATTGTACTTTGTTCCCCCCATATTTGCATTTGTATTGGGATTCTGTTTTCAACTTTTTAACTTGAGAAGAACAGATGCAGAAGCACCGTGAACTTCTTTCCTTATGTTAGAAATGTCTTGATTTAATTGAGCATTTAATTCACCTTGAGCTTTAAGAGCTTTCATAGCATCTTTAAGAGAGACGTCCTGTTCCTGAGAATCGGAATCTCGGTCAGCCATTGTCGGAAAATCAACCAAAATTTAAGATATGTAGGCTTTGGCGCTGTCGTGCTGAATGAACACCCGTGCGAATAGCACGCCACCTATGCATCAGGAAATACAGCAAGAGAAAATAATTTCACTCTAATTCATTGCGTTCAAACGCATGAAATTATATTTATACACAAGTGGTAAAAAATGTCAATATTATACACAAGTTATTAAGACGTTAATAATGTCTACATTATACCCAAGTGGGCAAAAGGTTGAAAATTTCAGTATTTTACACAAGTGAGTAAAGCATTAAAAATGACAACAAAAATATAGGTAGCGCATTCGTTTAATTCAGCAATATTATTTCATTGAATAATTCAAGATTTATTGAATATTTTGATTGCATCTGTCTCCCTGAACTTGAACTAAGAGATGCCACTAATGCAGCTAGATCTACTTCATACATTGAACGAAACCTTTTTAATAAAAGAGATGATTTTAATTTTCTCGTTGTGAATTTTCCATTTATATGTAGCAACATTCAAACAGCACCTGCAGATGGACTATACGAGTCTCAGTTGAAACGGTGTTAGGCTTCATACGGATCGCCTTCATGAATTTAGTTATTCTTTATCGAATCTGTTTCACGAATGAACACTGATATGTTTGGTTTGTATTGATGGTAGGTAATTTCTTAGCTCATGACTTGTCTGTGACATAAGACCGGTTGTTGTCTGTGACATATGATCGGTTGTTGGCGTGATCAGCATGATGAATGCCATTTGTGGAACATGACCTTATTTACCCTCTTGACCTTGTGTGTCCAACATAGGGTTCCTGTTGCTCAAACTTTAGTTTTCTAATGTGGATCATTGTTTGACTTTTGTTCTTTCTCTTTCTGATCATTCTCCTACGGTATGTTGGTTTTAGTTACACAAATGTTGTTTTCCAACTTTCCGTATACTTATTGGGTCTCAAATTGTCATTGTATTTAGTATTTATTTTATATTTTGTAGCTATTTGTATTCCAATAGGATTACATCAATCCAATCAGGCACATTTAACAACTTGACAAGACTTACTACTCTGTAAGTATCAAAATCCATCTAGTATTCCATGTTGTAACTTACAAAACATCAATTTGCTTAGTCAATGATCCATTTTATATTCTACGATTCTATGTGAGAAGTGAAGATGAAAAGAGAGTTTAAGACATGATGGCGAACAATTATAGCAATATCAACAAAACAAACAATAAAGACCAGAACATATAACGTTGGAAATCCAGGTATAATTATATAAAGACATTAGGATGAAAATTATTTACACAATTCCTTCTTCGTTATAAAAATTGACATTGTTTGTTTCTATGATCCACATTGATAATTTAAATAGAAGAGTGACGAGTCAAGGTAACATATTCTATCTATTGACCTACAATCAACATATAGCGTGAATCTGTGAAAGATATAAATAGATTAATCGTCAAAGTACCTTGCATATTTTGTAGTTATTTGTATTTCAATCAGATTACATCAATCCCATCAGACACATTCAACGACTTGCAAAGCCTTACTTCACTGTAAGTATAAAATTTTGTCTTGGATTCCATGTTGTAACTTTTTGCTTAGTCAATGATCCTTTTCATATTCAACGATTCTATATGACATGTGATTATGTAAAGAAAGTTTAAGCCATGATGGTCAAGTTATCTTTCATGAATTCGATCTTAATTTGGCTTCTCCAGTGATGTAAAACTCCACAGCCATAACTTGCTCTTTGTTGCTGACTTCGGCACTGATATCCACTCGTGCTAGGCATGGGCTGTCCATTGTACAGGGCATGTCCATTGTACCATGTTTGAAGCTCACGAAAGGGCTGATTTTTAGCTGGACAAGAAGTCACATATTTAGAAGAAGCATTTTGACCTCCATTGTTCGGCTTTACGGCAGTTTGTTTTACCCTTTGAGTTGCGTTTACTTAACACCCTATGTTCTGCTTTGTTGATTTTAGTCTCATCATCCGAGTCGCTAGCGACTGAATTACTCTGGTATTGTCGAACAGCTTCCCAACCCCCATCACTGCCAACTGCAATCCTAATATGTTTATTGCGTTATTTTATCTTTTCAATCACTTCAGTGATAGTTTCACGTGCATACTCAACTTTAGAGTTATCAATAGCCAAAATAGACGGTGTTAGCTCTTCTAATAACTCGGAATTAAGCAAAAAGTGTACTTTATTCCCCTCATATATCCATTTGTATTGGGATTCAGTTTTCAACTTTTTAACTTGAGAAGCAACAGATGTAGAAGCATCGTGAACTTCTTGCCGTAAGTTAGAAATGTCTTGACTTAATTTTGCATTTAATTCACCTTGAGCTTTAACAGCTTTCATATATAACATCTATATGAGAGACGTCCTGTTTCTGAGAGTCGGAATATCGGTCAGCCATTGTCGGAAAATTAACCAAAATGTAAGCTGTGTAGGCTTTGGCGCTATCACCATATGCATAATGAAATACAGCAAGAGAAAATAATTTCACTCTAATTCACTGCGTCCAAACGTATGAAATTATATTTATACACAAGTGGTTAAAAATGTCAACATTATACCCAACTGATTAAAACGTTAATAATATCAACATTATACCCAAGTGGGCAAAAGGTTAAGCATGTCAATATTTTACACAAGTGAGTAAACATTAAAAATGACAGCAACAAATGTAGCTAGCGCATTCCTTTAATTCCGCTATATAGTGGCTATTTTTTCATTGAATAATTCAAGGTTTATTGAATATTTTGTTTGAACTAAGAGAGATGCCAATAATGCAGCTAGATCTACTTCATACATTGAACGAAACCTTTTTAATAAAAGATATGATTTCAATTTCTCCATTTATATGTAGCAACATTCAAACAGCACATGCAGATGGACAATACGTCTCTCAGTTAAAACGATGTTCGGCTTCCTGGGCATCATGAATTTAGTTATCCTTATTCGAGTATGTGTCACGAATGCTCACTGATATGTTCAGTTTGTACTGATTGTTGATCATTTCTTAGCATATGACTTTTCTGTGACATATGACTGGTTGTTGGCAATATCAGCATGATGAATGCCACTCGAGGAACAGGACCTTATTTACCATCTTGATCTTTTGTGTTGAACTTCAGTTCCTGTTGCTCAAAGTTTAGCTTTCTAGTGTGGACCATTGTTTACCTTTTGTTCTTTCTCTTTCTGACCATTCTCCTTCGATATGTTGGTTCTGGTTACACAAATGTAGTCTTCCGACTTTCGTATGCTTATTGGGTCTCAAAATGTCATTGTATTTAGTACGTATTTTATATTTTGTAGTTCTTTGTCTGCCAATAAGATTACATCAATCCAATCAGGCACATTCAACAACTTAACAAGACTCACTACTCTGTAAGTATCAACATGTCAAAATTATACACTAGTAGCAAAAATGTAGGTAGACAACTCCGCTGTATATATGGTATCTTTTCACTAAATAATTCAAGGTTTATTGAGTTTTTTGATCGCATCTATCTCACTGAACTGGGATGAAAAGGTAGCACTAATAGTGGTAGAACTACTTTATACCTTGAACGAATATTTTTTTTTCAGTAAATAGATGATTTCAATTTTCACGTTGTGAATTTGCCATTTATATGTAGCAATATTCCAGCAGCACCTGCAGATGGACTATACGTCTCTCAGTTGAATCGATATTAGGCTTAATAAGGATCGTCTTCATGCATTTAGTTATCCTTTATCGAGTCTGTGTCGCGAATGCACACTGATGTGTTAGGTTTGTACTGATTGCAGGTTAATTCTTTTGTACTTCGCTCATGACTTGTTACTAGGTGTGATATATGACTGGTTGTTGGCGTAATCAGCATGATGAATGTCACCTGTGGAACATGAGCTTATTTAATATCGTGAGAATTTGTGTCTAACTCCAGTTTTAATGGGGTTTCTGTTGCTCAAACTTTAGGTTTCTAATGTGGGCCAATGTTTGTCTTTTGATCTCTCTATTTTTGACATTTGTGTATCGATATGTTGGTTCTGGTTACACAAATGTTGTCTTCCGACTTTCCGTATGCTTATTGGGTCTCAAAATGTCATTGTATTTAGTACGTATTTTATATTTTGTAGATCTTTGTCTCGCAATAAGTTTACATCAATCCAATCAGACACATTCAACAACTTAACAAGACTCACTGCTCTGTAAGTATCAACATGTCACATTGTAATTGTATTAATTACGTATTTTATTTTATATTGTGTAGTTCTTTGGCTGATAATAAGATTACAGCAATCCAATTAGGCACATTCAACGACTTGCAAAGCCTTACTACACTGTTAGTATCAAATTCTGTCTATGATTCCATGTTGTAAATTTTTGCTTAGTCAATGATCCTTTCTATATTCAACGATTCTATATGAGATGTGATTATGTACAGAAAGCTTAAGCTATGATGGTCAACAATTCCATTAATATCAACAAAACAAACAACCCTCTCACCTTAGAATCACTAAATACAATAAAAACCAGGACATATAACGTTGGAAAACCAGGTGCTTGCTTGCGACAATTTTTTTTATTGATATCAGTGGCACTGTTGACCATCACTGTTTACACTTTCTTTTCATAATGTCTACAATTTCTGTTATTAAAAACAGCATTTATACTGTTTAAGGTAGAACAAAAAGCCACAGCTTTGATAAAATGCAAAAGAAAATAATAAGGGAACACAAATGAAGATATCGACCTTAGAGATCACGCAGCGTTTTTTGGAATAACCTTCTTCAGGTACACTCATATTCAAAAGATGAGAAACCAAAATAATGTACAAGTCGTTGGGAAAATGAAAATCAACGGGTCTCAAAAGGGTGTCAAAAATTGGTTATGGTCACCTAAGCCTGAAGGAGGAGAATTGTACTTTCGATAATATTTCATATATAGTCAACCGAGATCAGCTCTTTCATTATTTGTTGGATGATGACCTGAACGGAGTCAAACGAGTAGAACACTTTTCATCCTCAATCAAGTGTTTAATTGTTTTAAAATTCCAATTTAAAAGCAGAGATATGTTTTTAAGCATTCCAATCGAGACAAAGTCCAAATTGTGTCTGTTTGATTCGTTTTTCCTCAATGGTGAATTGTATGTATGAAGTATGTGAGACCTAGTTGAACACCAATGTCAAATTTACATTATAATATAAAGACATTATCAATGAAAACTAAATGCCTTCTTCCTGATAAAAATGTACATTGTTTGTATTTATGATCCACGTTAATAATTTAAATAGAACAGTGGCGGGTCAAGATAACCATTGACCTACAATCAATATAGAGTGTGAATCTGTAAAAGGTATCAATATATTAATCGTGGCAGCACATAATTCTTGTCAAAGACAAACTATGTCATAATAATCATTACATACATTTATCCGTTAAAAAGTAAAATATTTTACTTCTTCTACCACTAAAAATGTTAAATATAATTAGGTTTAAGATGTCAACATTATACACAAGTGGTTAAAGGCTTAAAATGCTAATCTTTATACACAAGTGGTAAAAAGGTTAAAAATGTCAACATTATATACAAGTGGTTAAAAGGCTTAACATGCCAATCATTATATACAAGTGGTTAAAAAGTTAAAATTGTCAATATTTCACATAACTGGTTAAAAGATTAAAAATGTCAACATTATACCAAAGTGGTGAAAGTGCTAAAAAGTCCAACATTATACACACGCGATTAAAGGTTGAAAATGTCAATATTATACACATGTAGTTAAACATGTCAAAATTAGACACTAGTGGTTAAAAGGTTAAAAATGTCAACATTGTACACACATGGTTAAAAATGCCAAAATTTTACACAAGTGGCTAACAGGTAAAACAATGTCAGCATTATACTAAAGTGTTTAAAAGGTTAAAAATGTCAACATTATATTAACGTGGTTAAATGGTTAAATATATCAATACTTTACACACATGGTTAAAGGTTAAAATGTCGATATTTTACATACGTAGTGAAAAGGTTAAAAATGTCGATATTATACACATGTGATTAAAAATGTCAAACTTATATATTAGTAGCTAAAAGATTAGAGCTATCAACATTGTACACATTTGGTTTAAAGGTTAAAAATGTCAATATTTTACACACATGGTTTAAAGGTTGGCAATGGCAACATTATACACAAGTGGTTAACAGGTTAAAAATGTCTATACCATATACAAGTGGGTAAAAGTTTAAAATGTCAACATGATACACAAGTGGTTAAAACGTTAAAAATGTCAACATTATACCCAGTGGTTACATGGTTAAAAATGTCAACATTATGTATAATTGGGTAAGAGCTGCAAAATATCAACATTGTTCACAAGTGGCTAAAAGGATAAAGATATCAATATCAGACACAAGTAGTTAAACGGCTAAAAATGGCAACATCGGTTAGAAGGCTAAAAATGGCAACCTCATAAACATGTGGTTAAAAGTTTAAAAATAGCAACATCATAAACATGTGGTTAAAAGGTTAACAATTTCAACAAAAAATGTAGCTAGACAAGTCCTTTAATTCCGGTGTATAGATGGTATCTTTTCACTAAATAATTCAAGGTTTAGGGACTTTTTTGATCGCATCTATCTTCCTGAACTGGAGCTAAAAGGTACCACTAATAGTGATAGATCTACTTCATACCTTGAACGAATCTTTTTTTTAAGTAACGAAATGATTTCGATTTTCACGTTGTGAATTTTCCATTTATATGTAGTAGCATTCCATCAACACCTATATGTCTCTCTGCTGAAACGATGTTCGGCTTCATGAGGATGGTTTTCATGAATTTAGTTATCATTTATCGAGTCTGTGTCGCACTGATGTGTTAGGTTTGTACTGATTGCAGGTTAATTCTTTTGTACTTTGCCAGGTGTGATATATCACTGGTTGTTGGCGTAATCAGCATGATGAATGCCACCTGTGGAACATGATCTTATTTAATATCTTGAGCATTTGTGTCTAACTCCAGTTTTAATAGTTGCCCAAACTTTAGTTTTCTAATGTGGGCCATTGTTTGCCTTTTGTTTTCTCTTTTTTGACCTTTGTCTTTCGACATGTTGGTTCTGGTTACACAAATGTTGTCTTCCGACTTTCCTTATACTTGTTAAGTCTCATATTGTAATTGTATTTAGTACGTATTTATATTTTGTAGTAGGTTGCATTATAATCAGATTACATCAATCCAATCAGGCACATTCAACGATTTACAAAGCCTTACCTTACTGTAAGTATCAAATTCTGTCTAGGATTCCATGTTGTAGCATTTTGTTTAGTCGATGATCCTTTTTATACATCAACGATTCTATGTGAGATGTGATTATGCAAAGAAAGCTTAATCCATGATGGTCAACAATTCCATTAATATCAACAAAACAAACAACCACCTCTCACCTTAGAATCATTTAATACAATAAAGACCAGGACATATAACGTTGGAAAACCAGGTACTTGCTTGCGATGGATCGAAACAATGTGTTATTGATACTAGTATTAGTGGCACTGATGACCATCAGTGTTTACACTTTCTTTTCATAATGTCTACAATATATGTTATCAACAAAAAATAACTTATACTGTTTAAGGTAGAACAAAAAGTCACAGCTTTGATAAAGTGCAAAGCGAAATAATAAGGGAACACAAATGAAGATATCGACCTTAGAGATCACGCAGTGTTTTTTGGAATAACCTTCTTCAGGTACACTCATAATCAAAAGATGAGAAACCAAAATAATGTAAAAGTCGTTGGGAAAATGAAAATCAACGGGTCTCAAAAGGGTGTCAAAACTTGGTTATGGTCACCTAAGCCTGAAGGAGGAGAATTTTACTTTTGATAATATTTCAAATATAGTCAACCGAAATCAGCATTTTCATTATTTGTTGGATGACAACCTGAAAGGAGTCAAACGAATATAGCACATCTTTAAGAGAGACGTCCTGCTCCTGAGAATTAGCCATTGTCTGAAAATTAACAAAAATTTAAGATGTGTACGCTTTGGCGCTGTCGTGCTGAATGAACACCTGTGCGACTAGCACGCCACCTATGCATAATGAAATACAGCAAGAGAAAATAATTTCACTCTAATTCACTACGTTCAAACGCATGAAATTATATTTATACACAAGTGGTTAAAATGTCAACATTATACACAAGTGGTTAAAAATGTCAATATTATACACAAGTAATTAAAACGTTAATAATTTCAACATTATACCCAAGTGGGCAAAAGGTTACAAATGTCTATATTTTATGCAAGTGAGTAAAACATTAAAAATGACCCAACAAGACCGTACCTAGCGCATTCTTTTAATTCAGCTATATAGTGGGTATAATTCAAGGTTTATTGGATATTTTGATTACATCTCTCCCCCTGAACTTGTACTAAGAGATGCCACGAATGCAGCTAGATCTACTTCATACATAGAACGAAACCTTTTTAATAAAGGAGATGATTTTAGTTTTCTGGTTGTGAATTTTCCATTTATATGTAGCAACATTCAAACAGCACCTGCAGATGGACTATACGTCTCTCAGTTGAAACGATGTTCGGCTTCATGGGGATCGCCTTCATGCATTTAGTTATCCTTTATCGAGTCTGTTTTACGAATGAACACTGATATGTTCGGTTTGTACTGATTGTAGGTAATTTCTTAGCTCATGACTTTTCTGTGACATACGACCGGTTGTTGGCGTGATCAGCATGATGAATGCCACTTTTGGAACAGGACCTTATTTACCATCTTGATCTTTTGTGTTCAACTTCAGTTTTAATGGGGTTCTTTTTGCTCAAAGTTTAGTTTTCCAATGTGGACCATTGTTTACCTTTTGTTCTTTCTCTTTATGACCATTCTCCTTCGGTATGTTGGTTCTGGTTACACAAATGTTGTCTTCCGAGTTTCCGTATGCTTATTGGGTCTCAAATTGCCATTGTCTTTAGTACGTATTTTATATTTTGTAGTCACTTGTTATCCAATAAGATTACATCAATCCAATCAGGCGCATTCAACAACTTGACAAGACTCACTACTCTGTAAGTATTAAACTGTCAAAATCATACACTAGTAGCGAAAAGGTTAGAACTATCAACATTGTACACATTTGGTTAAAAATTTTAAATGTCAATATTTTACACACATCGTTTATCATGTCAATATTATATAAAAGTTGTTAAAACGGCAATAATGTCAACATTGTAGGGTATTTATTTCACTGAATAATTCAAGGTTTATTGAATATTTTGATTGCATATGTCTCCCTGAACTTGAACTAAGAGATGCCGCTAATGCAGCTAGATCTACTTCATACATTGAACGAAACCATATTAATAAAAGAGATGATTTCAATTTTCTCGTTTTGTCTTTTCCATTTATATGTTGTAACATTCAAATAGCACCTGTAGATGGGCTATAGGTCTCTCAGTTGAAGCGATGTTCGGCTTCATGAGGATCGTCTTCACGAATTTAGTTATCCTTTATCGAGTCTGCGTCGCGAATGCACACTGATGTGTTAGGTTTGTACTGATTGCAGGTTAATTCTTTTGTGCTTTGTTCATGACTTGTCACCAGGTGTGATATATGACTGGTTGTTGGCATAATCAGCATGATGAATGCCACCCGTAGAACATGACCTTTGTCTTTCGGTATGTTGGTTCTGGTTACACAAATGTTGTCTTCCGACTTTCCTTATACTTATTAAGTCTCACATTCTAATTGTATTTAGTATGTATTTTATATTTTGTAGTTATTTGCATTATAATCAGATTACATCAATGCAATCAGGCGCATTCAACGACTTACAAAGCCTTACCACACTGTAAGTATCAAATTCTGTCTTGGATTCCATGTTGTAGCATTTTGTTTAGTCAATAATCCTTTTTATATTCAACGATTCTATATGACATGTGATTATGTAAAGAAAGCTTAAGCCATGATGGTCAACTGTTCCATTAATATCAACAGAACAAACAACCACCTCTCACCTTAGAATCACTAAATACAATAAAGACCAGGACATATAACGTTGGAAAACCAGGTTCTTTCTTGGGATGGGTCGAAACAATTTTTTATTGATATTAGTTGCACTGATGACGATCACTGTTTACACTTTCTTTTCATATTGTTTACAATTTATGTTATGAAAAAAGAGAATTTATACTGTTGAAGGTAGAACAAAAAGCCACAGCTTTGATAAAATGCAAAACGAAATAATAAGGGAACACAAATGAAGATATCGAACTTAGAGATCACGAAGCGTTTTTTGGAATAACCTTCTGCAGGTACACTCATAATCAAAAGATTAAAAACCAAAATAATGTAAAAGTCGTTGAGAAAATGAAAATCAACGGGTGTCAAAAGTGTATCCACACTTGGTTATGGTCACCTAAGCCTGAAGGAGGAGAATTTTACATTTGATAATATTTCAAATATAGTCAATCGAAATCAGCACTTTCATTATTTGTTGGATGACGACCTGAAAGGAGTCAAACGAGTGGAACACTTTTCATCCTCAATCAAGTGTTCAATTGTTTTAAAATTCCAATTTAAAAGCAGAGATATGCTTTTAAGCATTCCAGCCGAGACAAAGTCCAAATTGTGTCTGCTTGATTCGTTTTTCCTCAATGGCGAACCGTCTGTATCAAGTATATGAAGTATGTGAGACCTAGTTGAACAGCAATGTCAAATCTACATTATAATATCAAGACATTATCAATAACAACTAAATTCCTCCTTCCTAATAAAAATGTACATTGTTTGTATTTATGGTCCACGTTGGTAATTTAAATAGAACAGTGGCGGGTCAAGATAACCATTGACCTACAATCAATATAGAGTGTGAATCTTTAAAAGTTATAAATAGATTAATCGTGGCAGCGCATCGTTTTTGTCAAAGACAAGCTACGTCTACAGTAAATACCATGTCATAAAAATCATCACATACATTTATCCGTTAAAAAGTAAAATATTTGACTTCTTCTACCTCTAAAAATGTTAAATATATTGATGATTAAAATGTCAACATTATACACAAGTGGTTAAAAGGCTTAAAGGCATATTGTCTACGATTTTGTTGAAAAAATGTAACTGTCAATAAATGATTTATTTAAGCTGTCATTAAACAGTTATGCTGCAAAAGATACGATTGTTATTTTGTTTTTTTGTTTTGTTTTAAACATATTTTATTCACAAAAATGAATAGGATTGAGCAACAGGCTATGCCTATACAAGCTCTCTCCTTTTACATGTACAAGGCTTATATTCAGTAAAAAAAATAGTATATAACAATTATATCAATAATATATGATAATTATGTTCCTTGAATACATGTAATTGTAAACACCAATAATATTTCATATATAATAAATTTACTAGTGAAGTGAAATTTGTAGACTTTCTAAATATTTTAAATAGTTAAACATACAATAAGTTAAAGAAAAAAAGAAAATAAAGCAAAATAAATGTATAATAGGAGGAGTGCAATTGAAAAAAGAAGCATCTTAAATGAACCGATGAGTGTCAATTATGAACTTGTGTACAGCTTGAAATATATGTGTATTTAGATCATATGAAAATGATCTATTTCCATGTAATAATAAATCTATATTAATGTCAATATTATTATTTTTTGGTATTAATGTCTGTATGGAATCTAATAAGATCAATCTTAAGTTATTAAATTTAGGACAGGTAAGCAAAAATGGTTGTTATCTTCTAATGAACCACTACAGTTTGGACAATTAGTATTGTCAGATAAAAAATCATTAAATAAATGTGCCTTCAGGTTACTAGCCTCATTTCTTAATTGACAATGAATTATGTTAAACTTCCTTATTCCAAAATTATAATGAACATTGGTGTCCCAAGTTTTATAGAAGTGTGTCAATCTATTTTTAAAGATATTTAAACTTGGAGATTCAGTAATAGTGAGGGGCAAAGTATTCCATAGTCTTATAGTGAAAGGGATAAAACTATCATAAAAAGAACTTGGTGTTCCTTTTATTGACAACAAAGACCCAAAACTATCGTTAACGGAATTATTGTCCAGGATGACAAAAATTCAAAGTGAAGGTAATAGCGCCACCTATAAAAAACCGAAGTTCGGTTTTAGCTTTGAGGTAAGGAAAATACTGTTAAGATTCAAACACTTCAAATTGTCATGCTAGTTTAAAGTTGTTTGAATCTTAACGTTTAGTAACGTATTCGCCAATAATTCGGTGTTTAATCTTCATTTCATGAAGGTCAGTACGGAAAACGACAATAATTTTGGGTATAAAAATTACGGTTTTGGTAGACAATATGCCTTTAAAATGCCAATCTTTATACACAAGTGGTTGAAAGGCTAAAATTTTCAATATTTCACACAACTGGTTAAAAGATTAAAAATGTCAACATTATACACAAGTGGTTAAAAGGCTTAAAATGCCAATCTTTATGCACAAGTGGTTAAAAGGTTAAAATTTTCAAAATTTCACACAACTGGATAAAATATTAAAAATGTCAACATTATACACAAGTTGTTAAAAGGTAAAAATCGTCAACATTATGCACAAATGGTTAAGAGGTTAAAAATATCAACATTATGCACAAGTGGTTAAAATGTTAACAATGTCAACATTCTCTTATCGTAACCTTCATTCTGTTATCTCATGTGCTTAACCCTATAGCCTAATGTCTCATATACCTTACCCCACAAATGATATATGCATTTAGCAAATGAAATGTATTGCGTATTATATTATAACTCATGTAATGAATATACTGAAATAATACAGAAACAAAACTCTTATAAGGTGCAAAACTACACGAGAACGCCGCTGCTGAATTTATTATTATATACGATCAAATATAGCAATTAATGTCCAATCATTGTCAAATCATAAATATTCATAATATAGTATTACTTTTAGGAACTATCAATTTTCTCTCAAAGGACATATGTAAATATGAAAACTAAAATGGTTATGAACTAGAATATCATAACAATATCACAATTTCACCCCTAAAATAACGTCCAATCCTATCAATCTTATAACCCTTAACAATGGAGGGGGTTAATTAGAATTAACCAAAAATTAAGATGTGTATGCTTTGGTGCTGTCGTGCTGAATGATCAAACCCATCGTTTCGCGGGAAAAACAGCCGTGCGAATAGCACGCCACCTATGCATAATAAAATACAGCAAGAGAAAATAATTTCACTCTAATTCACTGCGCTCAAACGCATGGAATTGTATTTCTCATGACTTAACCTTCATTCTGTTATCTCATGTTCTTAACAATATAACCTAATGTCTCATATACATTATCCCACAAATCATATGTGCAATTAGCAAAAGACATGTAATGCGCATTATATTATACCTCATGTAATGAATATGCTGAAATAATAAACAAAACTCTTATAAGGTGCAAAGCTACACGACAACGCCACTGCTGAGCAAAGGAAAGGGAAAAAGAACGGAAATTAAATTTAATGCAAAAGGAATATTTTAGAGACCCAAATTTGGTGAAACTAATATTCTATCGGAAAAAGAGTCTTTAATGTAATCGTCTTTGGCATTCTCCGATTTCCACAATCCTTGTCTCTTAAACAATCTATCTGATATACCAACGTTGCAAGCTGCAGTAGCTCCACCTGCACGTAGACTGTGTTGACTGAATGATATGATGTTCGGCACAAACGACGAAAAAGTCTTTATGAATAGTTCTCTGATCTTGTATATGAAAGAGGTTTGTTATTCTTACGGAAAATAAAATTATCTTTTGACTTCGTCAGATTACAAAATGTATAAACATCACTATCCGAAGGATTGCAACTCCATTCCAAATAATTTTCTAAATTTTTGACGGGACACAATTTATTGCAGGTCCTAGCAATAGCTATTCTATCACCATCAGTGTAGATATCGGTTTTACTTTTTGCATGAAAGCGGACATATGACATTGATAAAATAGAATATAACATGATTGAATATATAACAATTCGGAAACTGTTAAAAATCCAGAATAAGCTAATAAACAGGCACTAATGGTACGCCGTGTATATAATATTTTTTTTTAATCACAGAACATTTTATGATACATCTTTGAAAGCCGGAGTGATAGGATCTTTCTTTATAATAGGAACTGATAAACACCTCTTTGCTCCTTCTAAAATATTTTTCACCTAATCGAAATCTGTCGGAGAACTCATACTAGCAATATTATGTGCCCATCTTATGCTATGAAAAGCTTGATTGATAGGACTGGGCGAAGAACTTTGTTGCACTCAACACGCTAAATATAAATATAAAACGGTTTAGTTGGCAAAATAAATTTACTAGGTATTCCATTGGATAAAGCCCATTTTTGCCATCTTAAAAAGCAAAAATAAAAATTGTGAACTCTGTTGCTAGATTTACATCCCTTTAATAGGAATTAAGCAAATTTTCTCGACAAGTGAAGCAGGTAATTCCAATAAGTCATTTTCGAAAGCCTACGTTTTGTATGTAAAAACAAAATTACATTATTACAAAAATAATATAAAAATATATAACTGTCATAAATTATTCATAATGTCAGTAATTCTATAAACATGACTAACTTAATGTTCACTTTCAAATAACCTCCACTACTGCCTACAACATGCCATTATAAACCACCACCACTGCCTAGCTGATCATATAAGCCAATACTAACCGCCGTTCAAACTGACTTGTCAAAAAAAAAGGCGGATATAATACACCACCACTGAGATATGAAGTTAAAAGCTGCAATAAACCGCCACCTTTCAAAGGATTTGTAGAATTAGTATTTGTTAGTACCAAAATCTATTTTCAAAGCCAACATCCTCAAAGGTAAATCAATATTTCCAAATACTGATTGATCACCTTCACCTAGAGTATAGTATCCCTTGTTAGTTGGTAGATCAATACAGCCCTTCACCTCACTAATGAACCCTTCACCTGTAAGAGATAAACTTGGCCAATAATTTGTCGATTTCCATAAAGGCAAAATAAGTGTTCCTGTGCTGTACATTGCCTCAAATAGCTTAATAATCTCGCTACTAAACAAACAGGTGGGACAAACCAACCGTTTATACCATGCCAATCAATAGTAAATACATCAATACACATCGAGTTCATCGTTCAATAACGACAATAAAATACCGGTAACTTGTGATTGTCATCATTTGCACTCCAAATACAAATAATGCGTAAATAACACCCCAATTTCCATAATCAATGATACGGCTAATGTAATCAGCTTTGTCATTGGTAGTTCTAGGAACCCATTCTACATCAATAGAAATATTATGTTGCACACAGTTCTTAAAAATGCACAGTACAATATCCTGTAATTCAAGTTTCATACTACCTTTAGCAACAGTGGTAACTACATTCTGATTGTACGTAAACCATGTTATTCGTTTATCTTTTAATATTTTGACCATAGATAGAAGAATATGTTTGACAGGGGTGAGTTCTTTCCATGTGGAACTCTTACTTGATTCACATTCAGACCACATACCATGTGCAATGTTAGGGGGCGTTTCTGCAATATAACCACCATATCCAGTATCACTGGCATCGCTATAAACGATGGGTGATACTATTTCGTGTAACTGAACGGAACGAAACGGAATGATTTCGTTTCTTGTTTTAGTAATTACTATAGGGATATCACTATTTTAAGAAACGAAACTATTCCGTTTCGTTCCGTTTCGTTTCTGAATTCTTGCGTTTCGTTTAGTCTTTTAGTAATTTCCTATAGGTGTATTGTACTTAGTTACTTTGTTCCGATCTACATTTGTACACGGTGTGTAGTCGCGCTATTTGAGCGATCGACGGATAATTTGTTTATTGTACGACACACGGCAGAATTTCTGTTTGTTTTCACCTAAAATTTGCAATATACTTTCTAATTAAAGCAGAAATTATAGATATGTGATATGGGAATCAAACAAGCCATGTAAAAACTTTCAGTAGTTCCTCAAAAAGTCATCATAGTATAGCAACTCTTTTGTCGAAAATTGTGTTACGAAACATTTGTGCCCCAGAGTCATGCCAGTTTTCATCTGTTTGTCTTCAAACTTGTAAATACGATCCAGCGTATCATACTCAACAAAAATTTGTATTTTTTTCGTTTGAAGAGCAGTACTTAGTTTGAGCGAAATCCTCCAGAAACTTTACATATGAAACTACATACTGCAAGGTGCTACGACACTGTGGTACAACATTCACCTGTAATCGTATGCCGTATCATATAAAAATTGTCTGAAGTATATAGCTAACATCTTTGCTCATTTGACGACAAATTGCTAAATTTATGTAAAGTATTATGATACGCTGGGCCGACAATACTCAGTATCTACATTCATGAAACAAGACAATATTACAGAAATGCATATTTACGTGAAATATGAAATTGCTTTTTTCATGCGCAGGCAATAGTCCAGTCTCAAAGTTTATATAAAAATTGGCCAAAATCGAAAAAAAAACAAAAAACAAAAAAAAAACAAAAAACAAAAAAACAAAAAACAAAACAAAAGTAGTGATTTGCACAAAGAATGTGTTTCATTTTGATGATGGCTTATGTCATACATAGTAATGTAAGAAATTTGGGACTTTTCTTCATTTATGACAAAGTAGGTATTTCAAAATGAAAAAGAAAGGATATGGGTAAATGTCAAGGAGACAACATCCCACCTCCATAACGAGACGATCTAAAGCAGTACATCTAGAGGTCGCATTACGGTCTTCAACGCAGTGAGGAACCTCTTCCCATAAAGAGCAAACTGTAAATGGCCCGACAAGTTAAAAAGTGAAATAAATCAAGGTTGCTTTTACAACTACCAGTATATCATTCTGCTTACTTAGATTTTCATTTTTGCTCATATTTATGCCAAAGAAAGCCCTTATTGCACTTTTTCCTTTGATATCCTTTGATGTTTCCATTTAACAGCAACCGATAACCCTTTTCCAAACTTCCATAAAAACCAAAAGTAAGAGCAAAAGCTCTGAAAGGGTGAGTATCGAGCAGCGGGACATGTTTACATTCTGCACTCGTTGGTCAAAGCCGGTTGTGCATGGAAACATTAAATGGATTTACGAAAATATATTAGTTGATGTTAATAGTACAACTGCCTATATTTCAGTGGATTACACTAGCTCAGCAGGGTATACTTTGTCGCACTATGCTTTTCGCTTCACCTTGTAAATATGAATTGGTTTATGATTTTCCGAATTATGTTCATGGTAAATTGCAATCGTTTTGTGCGTACCTACTTAGATCGTTTCATTCATAAAACATGTCAAAAGACTATTTGTATCGAGTGCGGAAAACGGAAGTTATAAAGGGAACCCAAAAAGACTCGAAAATCTGTATGTGTCTGTTGGCATTATAGCGAGCATCGCAAGATGCGAGCTAAACAGCAACATGTGTGTAAGGAGATGAATCAATATACTAACAATACCAACCGGAAGTGGTTTTTAAGTTTCAGCATTGACTGGACAATCGGAAAGAATGACCGGAAATAGTCTATTAATTAGAATAAAAAATAAGTATCCAGTTTAAAAATAACAAACAAAATATAGGAATCCGTACAGCTTCTTTACATGAAACGATTAATTTATTTAAAAAAATGACAATCGCTATAGTTTACGTCACACAAGTATTGTTACGTGACGTCATTCATTTCATGATCGCTGTCACTGACACTGTTCAAAATAAACAATCATTGCCCTGCGTTTCTAAGGATGGTGGAGATTTACAGTTGGTTGCTGAATAATTGTTTATGTATTGAACGGTGCAGTTCCCAGCAATGTGAAAAGAATGTCTGTATATTTAAAATTAGTAAGATAAATCTCGAGTACGTTGAGATTTTCCTGACGGAGATTCCGCAATGTTCACAAAGACGTCACTGGGGTTTCCCCACATTCCTAACCTATGACGTGACGAAAGTTAGGTCCAACTAAAGTACATCTTGTATATATATAGGCCATTTTCTATCACATAGGTTGTATCTAGTAGCAAAATAGATGTATTTCTATTGAATACATACTTAATGTTTGATAAATGATCATTACAGAGTGAAGTACAGGAAACATCCTTTTAATTTGAATAAAAAATAACTATCCAGTTTAAAAATAATCCCCCCAAAAATAGAAAGGAAACCGGACATGAAACGATTAATATATCTAAAAAATGGACAATCGTTAGATCTTCTTGTTTCGCCCCTAAAGCTGTCGTCAGACGATTTGGTTGATCATTTCGCTCATAGTTTTAAAACAAAGAAAAAAAATGTCAAGCAATTGTAGGAGTATAATGATGATTTTTTTTAAAACAATATTGATTCAGTTGCCAACCCTTAAAACTATTTACACTGGTTGGCGTGGCTAACCTATTGTTGGAGGTTAGCCCTGAACTCCTCTATTGAGCTAACCCTAACTGTAGTGTCTGGTAGGTGGTTCCATTCTTGTGCTGTTCTTTGGAAGGAGTTTATGAGAGTGTTATAATTGGACCTCTCCTTGAAGAACCTATGTTGACCTCTGGTTCTGCTGTCACCAGGTCTGAGGTATGCGTCTCGGTCGATGTCCACGAGTCGATGCTGGATCTTTTACATCATAACGAGTCTGTTTATCCTCCTCCGTTGTTCTAAAGTCTGCCTCTCAAGTGATGTCAACATGCTTGTGACGCATCCTTGTGTTCCGGTGGTGTAATCATTTATGACGAAGCGGGCAGCTCTTCTTTGTACATTTTCGAATGTGACTTTGTCTGTATCAGCGTTTGGGTGGTGGGATCACAAAACATTGCTGCATATTCCAGGATTGGTCGTAGGATCGTGAGGTAGCTGGTTTCTCTTACTTGTTTCATTTTGATCAACTGCCGATTGGTCCGATCAAAATTGTTTGTTTACAACAAGAGAAGTGGATCAGCGGGGGTAAGACATTCGATATTTTATGCCTTTTCTGTCGGAGTTATGAATTGATTTGTGCGTGAAAAGGATGATTATATATTTCTTTATGAAAGTTTTTTATTATTTGTTTTCTTATATCATTGACATTTCGGTGGACTTTGAACCACATTTTTACAAATAATCATGTCAAAATTTTACGTTATGAACTTTCATCATTTATTTTACAAAACATATACATAAAAACATACGATCAACACGACCCACAGGGGTCTTACGATTTGTGTTTTCCCTCGACTACTCTCATGTGTCTCATGTGTACACAAATGTAATTTTTAGAGTAGTCAAGGGATAAAAAAAACTCGTAACACGCCCCTCTGCACGACCCCCGGATGAAAAAGATACTTTGTTTAAATGATAGACGTTTGACTCATCACAGTCCCTTGAAGTTTCAATATCTAAGGGGCCCGGGTTGCTCAATGAGTTAGGTCGCTGGATCTAACAACTCAGTTGGTATACAAGCCTATCACCAATACGGCGTGTGTTCGCGCTCGGCTTTGTAAATTACAAAAAGAGGTTGCATTCGACTGGCAACCGCAAGTGATAAAGTTTATCAGCTGTTTGCCCATGGTCGGGGGTTCTCTCCGGGTACTCCGGCTTCCTTCACCACTAAAACTGGTTGCCATGATATAGCTGAAATATTGTTGAAAGTGACGTTAAGCACCAAAAATTAAATCATTCAAATCATTTTCAAAAACTAAAAAACAAATAAGAAAAAAATGTATTTCTATTTTTTTTTTTTTTTGGAACTTCAAGAGACTGTGGACTCATAATCATAGATTGGTAAAATACATGTACATGTCTATCCGTAGATGCGATGCTCGCATGTAGGCTGTGCCTAATCCATATTAGAGTATGTAGGAAATGATTGGTATTTCCTAGTATTGATATCATAAAAGAATGGCAGCCACATGGGCTTGTCTTTAGGATATACACAACTTTATTTAGAAAACCCAACCCCTGTATACTAACCTAGAGGGTAGTATTTTGAAATAAAAGTTTCATAATATCCTAAAGAGAAGTCCCTGTGATCGCAGCTTAGGTCTATTGTGAACTAATGGTAAACTAAATATAGAAAGTAATGTGTGTATTTTCACTAATTAAAGAAACGAAACGGAACCGGAACGAAACGAAGAAGTTCCTAGAATTAGTAATTACAAGCAGATAAATACTAAAACAAGAAACGAAACAATTTCCTTTCGTTTCTTTTCGTTCCGTTTCTATTTCGTTTCGTTTCATTTCGTTGCAAGTTTTAGATTTGCCCATAAACGATAAACAGACAGGATAAGTCTGAAGTAAATTGTTTACCGCTTACTTCGGTTAAATTTTCTTTCCAAAATGTAATGTGATTCAAGCTACTATCTGTCAACATAATACAACTGTTCCATGAAGTTTTCTCTAAAATGTCGATGCTTAAGTGATTAGTTATGATATATGCTATATTACCAATAACGTATGACATAGATACGATTTGTCCGACCATTGAATTTACCTTGCGCTTTAACAGCTTTCATAGCATCTTTACATGTTCATGAGAATCGGAATCTCGGTCAGCCATTGTCGGAAAATAAACCAAAAATTAAGATGTGTACGCTTTAGCGCTGTCGTGCTGAATGAACAGCGTGCGGCTAGTACGCCACCCATGCAAAATGCAAAACGAAATAATACGGGAACACAAAAGAAGATATCGAACTTAGAAATCACGCAGCGCTTTTGGAATAACATTCTTCAGGTACACTCATAATCAAAAGATTAAAAACCAAAATAATGTAAAAGTCGTTGGGAAAATGAAAATCAAAGGGTCTCAAAAGGGTATCAACACTTGGATATGGTCACCTAAACCTGAAGGAGGAGAATTTTATCGAGTCTGTTTCATGAATGAACACTGATATGTTCGGTTTGTACTGATGGTAGGTAATTTCTTAGCTCATGACTTGTCTGTGACATAAGACCGGTTGTTGTCTGGGACATATGATCGGTTGTTGCCGTGACCAGCATGATGAATGCCATTTGTGGAACAGGATCTTAATTACCATCTTGATCTTTTGTGTCCAACATAGGGTTCCTGTTGCGCAAAGTTTAATTTTCTAATGTGGACCATTGTTTGACTTTTGCTCTTTCTCTTTCTGATCATTCTCTTTCGGTATGTTGGGTCTAGTTACACAAATGTTGTTTTCCGACTTTCCGTATACTTATTGGGTCTCAAATTGTCATTGTATTTAGTAATTATTTTATATTTTGTAGCTATTTGTATTCCAATAGGATTACATCAATCTAATCAGGCACATTTAACAACTTGACAAGACTTACTACTCTGTAACTATCAAAATCCATCTAGTATTCCATGTTGTAACTTACAAAACATCAACCTAGGTCAGCCATTGTCGCAAAATCAACCAAAATTTAAGATCTGTAGGCTTTGGCGCTGTCGTGCTGAATGAACACCCGTGCAACTAGCACGCCACCTATGCATAATGAAATACAGCAAGAGAAAATAATTTCACTCTAATTCATTGCGCTCAAACGCATAAAATTATATTTATCCAAAAGTGGTTAAAAATGTCAACATTATACACAAGTGGTAAAAAATTTCAATATTATATACAAGTTATTAAAACGTTAATAATATCAACATTATACCCAAGTGGGCAAAAGGTTGAAAATGTCAGTATTTCACACAAGTGAGTAAAACATTAAAAATGACCAAAAAAATATAGCTAGCACATTCATTTAATTCAGCAATATAGAGGGTATTTTTTCATTGAATAATTCAAGGTTTATTGAATATTTTGATTGCATCTGTCTCGCTGAACTTGAACTAAGAGATGCCACTAATGCAGCTAGATCTACTTCATTCATTGAACGAAACCTTTTTAATAAAAGAGATGATTTCAATTTTCTCGTGAATTTTCAATTTATATGTAGCAACATTCAAACAGCACCTGCAGATGGACTATACGTCTCTCAGTTGAAACGATGTTAGGCTTCATAGGGATAGCCTTCATGAATTTAGTTATTCTTTATCGAGTCTGTTTCATGAATGAACACTGATATGTTTGGTTTGTATTGATGGTAGGTAATTTCTTAGCTCATGACTTTTCTGTGACATATGACCGGTTGTTGTCTGTGACATATGATCGGTTGTTGGCATGATCAGCATGATGAATGCCATTTGTGGAACAGGACCTTAATTACCATCTTGATCTTTTGTGTGCAGCAAAGGTTTTTTTTTTCTCTATGTTTGACCTTTGTCTTTCGGTATGTTGATTCTGGTTACACAAATGTTATACTTATTAAGTCTCACATTGTAATTGTATTTAGTACGTATTTTATATTTTGTAGTTTTTTGCATTATAATCAGATTACATCAATCCCATCAGGCACATTCAACGGTTTGCAAAGCCTTAATATAATGTAAGGTTCAAATTCTGTCTAGGATTCTATGTTGTAACTTTTTGTTTAGTCGATGATCCTTTTTATATTCAACGATTCTGTACAGTTAACATTCCGGGCAAGGATACCGTTCAGACAAAACCCATTTAACTGTACAGAAGTGTTTGCAAAACTGACGGGTTTCCATGCAATGAATGTATGCTAACAATGAAGTCTGATATGTGAGCCCTTCGATGAACTACTTGGTTTTGTTAGTTTTCCTTTTTTTTATAAATTGTACACCTGCATACACCTACCTCGAGGCGATGTTCAAGTTTCCGTGCGTGTGACGTAGCAAACCACCCGTGTTAATATCAACAAAACAAACAACCACCTCTCACCTTAGAATCACTAAATACAATAAAGACCAGGACATATAACGTTGGAAAACAAGGTACTTGCTTGCGACGGGTCGAAACAATTATTTATTGATAGTAGTGGCACTGATGACCATCCCTGTTTACACTTTATTTTCATAATGTCTACAATGTATGTTATTAAAAAAAAGAATGTATACTGTTTAATGTAGAACAAAAAGTCACAGCTTTGATAAAATGCAAAGTGTAATAATAAGGGAACACAAATAAAGATATCGAACTTAGAGATCACGCAGCATGTTTGGAATAACCTTCTTCAGGTACACTCATAATCAAAAGATTAAAATTCAAAATGATTTAAAAGTCGTTGGGAAGATGAAAATCAAAGAGTCTCAAAAGGGTGTCCAACATAGGGTTCCTGTTGCTCAAACTTTAATTGTCTAATGTGGATCGTTGTTTGACTTTTGTTCTTCCTCTTTCTGATCATTCTCCTTCGGTATGTTGGTTCTGGTTACACAAATGTTGTCTTCCGACTTTCCGTATGGCTGTTGGGTCTCATATTGTCATTGAATTTAGTACATATTTTATATTTTGCGGTCGCTTGAACTATAATAAGATTACATCAATCCAATCAGGCACATTCAACGACTTGCAAAGCCTTACTGCACTGTAAGTATCAAATTCTGTCTAGGATTTCATGTTGTAACTTTTTGTTTAGTCAATGATCCTTTTTATATTCAACGATTCTATGTGAGATGTGATTATGTAAAGAAAGTTTAAGCCATGATGGTCAATTGTTCCATTAATATCAACAAAACAAACAACCACCTCTCATCTTAGAATCACTAAATACAATAAAGACCAGGACATATAACGTTGGAGAACCAGGCTTCCTTGCGATGGGTCGAAACATTTTTTTTATTTATATTAGTGACACTGATGACCATCACTTTTTACACTTTCTTTTCATAATGTCTACAATTTCTGTTATTAAAAAAACAGAATCTTTACTGCTTAAGGTAGAACAAAAAGCCACAGCTTTGATAAAATGCAAAAGAAAATAATAAGGGAACACAAATGAAGATAACTAATTTAGAGATCACGAAGCTTTTTCGGAATAACCTTCCTCGCGTACACTCTTGATCAAAAAGTTAGAAATCAAAATAATGTAAAAGTCGTTGGGAAAATGAAAATCAACGAGTCTCAAAAGGGTATTCAAACTTGGTTATGATCACCTAGGCCTGAAGGATGAGACATTTATTTTTGATAATATTTCAAATATAGTCAATCGAAATCAGCAATTTATGTATTTGTTGGATGACGACCTGAAAGGAGCCCAACGAGTACAACAGTTTTCATCCTCAATCAATTGTTTAATTGTTTTAAAATCCCAATTTAAGAACAGAGATATGCTTTTAAGCATTCCAATAACCACCACCACTGCCTACTGCCTAGCTGATCATATAAGCCAATACTAACCACCGTTCAAACATACTTAGAAAGAAAAAGTGGATATAAAACACCCCCTCTGGCATGAAGTTAAAAGCTGAAATAAAACGACACCTGTTAAAGGATTTGTAGAATGAGTATTTGTTAGTACCGAAATCTATTTTCAAAGCCAACACCCTAAAAAGTAAATCAATATTTCCAAATACTGATGTATTACCTTTACCAAGAGTATAGTATTCCTTGGTAGTTGATAAATCAATACAGCCCTTCACCTCACTAATGAACCCTTCACCTGTAGGGGATAAACTTGGCCAATAATTTGTCGATTTCCATAAAGGCAAAATAAGTGTTCCTGTGCTGTACATTGCCTCATAAAGCGTGATACTCTCGCTACTAAACAAACAGGTGGGATAAACCAACCGTGTATACCATGCCAATCAATAGTAAATACACCAATACCCATCGAGTTCACCGTACAATAACGGGAACAAAATACAGGTAACTTGTGATTGTCATCATTTCCAAACCAATTTATTTCGTGAGGTCCCCACAAGGACTCGAAATACACATAGTTCGTAAGCAACACTCCAATTATCGTAATCAATGATACGACTAATGTAATCAGCTTTGTCATTGGTAGTTCTAGGAATCCATTATACATCAGTGGAAATATTATGTTGGACACCGTTCTTAAAAATACACAGTGCAATATCCTGTTATTCAAGTTTCATACTACCTTTAGCTACAATGCTAACTACATTCTAATTGTTCGTGAACCATTTTATTCGTATATCTTTTAATATATTGACCATAGATAGAAGAATATGTTTGACGATGGTGAGTTCTTTACATGTAGAACTCTTACTTGATTCACATTCAGACCACCTCACGGTGTAGGATCAAATCAATTCCTTTCGGTAAATATCGGCATGATTCGATTACTTTCGGTTATTACAACGATTCCTTTTGGAAATAATGGCACATCTGAAACGATGTTCGATCAAAAAAGATGGAAAAAGACCAAGAACATAGGTAAAATCCTCCCAATACTATCTTGTACGGAACAGTAGAACACTTAATTGAATCAACTTTGTCAATGAATTCCATAGCAATCCTACAGTTTTCTTTAGAATCATGAAAAATTTGAAGAGTGCCTTTGTTGTTGGAGCAAATATGTGTTAAAATAAGCCAAATGTAACTGATTGAGTTACGTAAGTGTGTTATTTTTTCAATACAATACATGTTTCATCTACGATATGTGTATGTTCAATGTTTTATAGGTAAAATAGGCCTTAAAATCACTTTCTAAAGAAAAAATTGTCACCGCCTCCTTTTGGCTCATCGAAAATGATGAAGTATTTTGGCACCGATTCCTTTCAAACCAAAGAACTTGGTTACAAATTACAGCTTTAAACCTACACATAGGGATTATTTTTACTATATACTGGACTTGATCCAGAACTTGTATTAAATATTCATTAAGATGTTCTTTTTTTTGCAGAAAGCCCAATAAAAAACGAAAAAAATCTACTCTTTGGTTGCATCATCCAAAACAACGGAAAACAAGCGAATCATGCGGTTATATTGTTACATCGGCGGACAAGAGTCTATAACATATTGGGTACATTTCCCGGGTATATTTCTAATTCAGCCAATACCACAAGATTAACTGCAGCACGATAAACACCAAGAAGTGACTTTGCAAGACAAAACGTACATTTACAGCAGTGCTCCATACGATTTCGTTTTCATATTTCACTAATAATGTCAGGATCCAAAAGATCCTTAAATCTTAGCGATTGCTCGCGGTATTATGATCCTTTCGTCACTGCTACCGAGTATTCACTTTTTCATTTTTCAAGAATCATTCGTAGCTGGTCAAATTGCGTTTGATTTCTCACTTTATTGAACACAAATTTACCAACTCCGATATATACATGTATTACTGTATTTGTCACGAAAGAAAGGAATACGTGCCATTCACTTGAAGGAAGCGTTATTCAATATTGCAACTAAAACTACGATTTTCGTTGAACAAAATGTGATCACATGTAATATCGCAGTTACAAAGTATCAATAATGACCAGACATTTCGAACGGAAAAGTGTCTTCAGTAAAGGAATTCTCTTTCTACTTCAAATTCGTGTATTTCTATCACCGGTTGGCCTGTTTAACACGATCTTGTCACTTTGTTTCGTTTAATGCTGCATTACACTTTAATTAGAGTGCGTAAAACTGATTGTCCGAAATAAACACATTATTAAAGAGTTCCGTGATCTATCAATTGAGTGATACATACTTACATGTCAGTGGTTAATGACGAAAAGGAGATCAGGTGTTAATCAAACTTACATTGTTTTTTCTGAAAGAGTCTTTGTAATAACCGAAAGTAATCGAATAACGCCGATATTTACCGCAAGTAATTGATTTGATCCTACACCGTGCACATACCATGTGCAAGATTAGTGCCATTTCTACAATATAACCACCATATCTAGTATTACTGGCATCGCTATAAACTGACAAGATAAGTCTGAAGTAAATTGTTTATCGTTTAATTAGGTTAAATTATCTTTCCAAAATTTAATGTGATTCAAGCTACTATCTGTCAACACAATACACCTGTTCCATGACGTTTTCTCTAAAATGTCGATGCTTAAGTGTTTAGTCATGATATATGCTGCATTACCAATAACGTATGCCATAGATACAAGGATGCAATTTTCATATGCTTATTGCGTTGTTTTATCTTTTCAATCACTTCAGTGATAGTTTCACGTGCATACTCAACTTTAGAGTTATTAATAGCCCAAATAGACTGTGTTAGCTTTTCTAATAACTCGGAATTAAGCAAAAATTGTACTTTATTCCCCTCATATTTCCATTTGTATTGGGATTCAGTTTTTAACTTTTTAACATGAGAAGCAAAAGATGCAGAAGCACCGTGAACTTCTTACCTTAAGTTAGAAAAGTCTAGACTTAATTTAGCATTTAATTCACCTTGAGCTTTAATATCTTTCATAGCATCTTTCTGAGAAACGTCCTGTTCCTGATAATCGGAATCTTGGTCAGCCATTGCCGGAAAATTACTAATACTAATACTGGAATGCAGCACGAGAAAATAATTTCACTCTAATTCACTGCGTTCAAACGCATGAAATTATATTTATACACAAGTGGTTAAAAATGTCAACAGTATACACAAGTAGTTAAAACGTCAAAATTATACACAAGTGATTAAAACGTTAATAATGTTAACATTATACCCAAGTGGGCAAAAGGTTAAAAATGTCAATATTTTACACAAGTGAGTAAAACATTAAAAATGACAACAAGAAACGTAGCTTCCGCATTCCTTTAATTCAGCAATATTGTGGGTATTTTTCCATTGAATTATTCAAGGTTTATTGCATATTTTGATTGCATCTGTCTCGCTGAACTTGAACTAATGCAGCTAGATCTACTTCCTACATTGAACGAAACCTTTTAATAAAAGAGATGATTTCAATTTTCTCGTTGTGAATTTTCCATTTATATGTAGCAACATTCAAACAGCACCTGCAGATGGACTATACGTCTCTCAGTTGAAACGATGTTCGGCTTCATGGGGATCGCCTTCATGAATTAGTTATCTTTTATCGAGTCTGTGTCACGAATGAACACTGATATGTTCGGTTTGTACTGATTGTAGGTAATTTCTTAGCTCATGACTTTTCTGTGACATATGACCGGTTGTTGGCGTGATCAGCATGATGAATGCCACTTGTGGAACATGACCTTATTTACTTTCTTGATCTTTTGTGTCCATCGTCAGCTTTAATGGGGTTCCTGTTTCTCAAAGTTTAGTTTTCTAATGTGGATCATTGTTTACCTTTTGTTCGTCCTCTTTCTGATCATTCTCCTGCGGTATGTTGGTTCTGGTTACACAAATGTTGTCTTCCGACTTTCCGTATGGCTGTTGGGTCTCAAATTGTCATTATATTTAGTACGCATTTTATATTTTGTAGCAATTTGAATTCCAATAAGATTACATCAATTCAATCAGGCACATTTAACAACTTGACAAGACTTACTACTCTGTAAGTATCAAATTCCATCTAGTATTCCATGTTGTAACTTACAAAACATCAATTTACTTAGTCAATGACCCGTTTTATATTCAACGATTATATGTGAGATGTGATTATGTAAAGGGCTTAAGTCATAATTCCATCAATATTAACAAAGCCACCGGATGATACATAGGGAAATAAAAGTTAACCAAACTGAAGTCGTGGTCTTTGTCATAGAGTCTGGTAGATGGTTGACCATTGGTGTACAATTTTAATTTATAACTTTTAGAATTTTGGTGTTTAACGCCAATTTCAGCAATATTTCAGCTATATCATGGCGACCAGTTTTAGTGTTGGAGGAAGCCGGGGAAGCCAGAGTATCTGGGGAGAACCACCGACCCTGGGCAAGCAACTGGTAAACTTTATCACTTGCGGCTGCGAGTCGAGTGCACCTTTTTTGTTATCTACAAAGCTGGGGGCGAACCCACGTAGTATTGGTGATAGGTTTGTATGAGCTGTTAGATCCATTGACCTCACTCATTGAGCCACCCGGACCCCTTGTACAATTTGAGGTAAATGACATACCTACCCAAGCGATTATTCTAAAGATATGTCATTCATATATATGTGGAGCAGACAATGTAAATAAACAAAATTAATACAGCGGACTAGTTCATGAATTGCTACCCTTCAGGAGCATCTGCATTTTTGAGGTGTTGCATGTATCAATCTTTTGATTTATTTGTAGTCGACCATGGCTTATAGTACAATAGTACTGCTTTCTAATGTGAAGTTATATTTCAGATCCATGGAAAAAAACCCTATTACATTTGTCAGTGAAAAGGCGTTCGTTAATCTACCACAGCTACTATCACTGTAAGTTGTATTGCACGTAGTATTGTAGTAATGTGTATCCACACGTAATCTTACCTATAAACTTTACTTTATGATGACACCGATTAAGTGACCTCATCGACATAGCATGTGCTTTGTCAGCTTTCCTGATAATATATGCATCCGCGTTGCACTGTTTTTGTCTCATTTGACTAATTTTCCTTTTCAACCCACCACGTTTAACTAAAGTTCGTGTACACACCCTGGATAGTGAGCAGTCATGGAAAGTATCTTCTAGGTATCGATTTTACCTTAATCTTAGCTACATGACTGCCACACATTCGAACATATTTAATATCAATTTGTCATATATATATATTTTTTTTATTTCTAGTGTTTTTGATATGCATTGCGGTAGTTGTGATAACTTCCCATTCTGGAGATGGCTAAAAGGAAATCATACGTTCACAACATATATAACTTGTACTGACTTTGATGGAGAAAACCTGCCTAACGTACAACTTAACAATGTTACTGATTGCTTTAGTGAGTATTTGTGTACTTGGTTTTGAAAGTGTTATCAAATTTATTGCACATGCATGAAAATATCGACCTGCTTTTCTCTGAAGAAATGTTTGAAAATACAAAAGAAGCCATAAGTCGAAGGACAGACAACACAATGGCAAAAAGAAAAAGGACAAGCAACGATCTACACAGAAAACTAAAGATCGGGCATCTAGAACTCTACTAAAATCTGAGGATGAACTCCGGATAAGTAAGCAGGTCCTCATCCACATGTGAAACTTATCGTGTTACTCTTGTTACAAACCCAGTGATACGCTTCTCCTAATATCTGACAGTACCCTATTAGAGGTCATGCCCAGATGAACTTATGGTCAACTCTTGCTACAAACCTGGTGATAAGTCAGGAACGAGGAAAAGATAATGAAAATGATATATCCCCATTCATGAAGCCACATTTATCTTCACAAGTATACTACCCTTCCTTATATTGTCATATATACATCGATAAATCTATTGGCAGGGTACATAAGTCGGAAATTTTTACTATGATTCATACAACGACTTTTGAAATGCATAAAGGTTCAAAATCATATCAGAAATATGTCATGATAGGATTCTAAAATTTCATTACATTACACCTTAGGGGTATATATGGAATATTGTTAACAATCTGATTAAATTCAACTGTTATATTACGCTACGCTTCCTTTAATATCTGACATACCTCTATTAGAGGTCATGTCTAGATGAACTTATGGTCAACCAATTAAAACGACACTGGTTAAATCTTAACAGCACCGTTTGCGCTTTATATTATTGCACCACAAAAGTATTGGTGGATTCTTCTTAAAATATATTCATTTACGTAATGTCACCTGGATATGACCTTTAGTCGGGTTCTGTTAGATGTGTAGAGGGTATCGTAAACATGACTTCAAGGAGGTTTTCGTATACATGTGGTTTCCTATGAAAGATATAGGGAAAATGGAATGTGATAAACAATTGTGTCCATTTACTTTAAATTAATCATTGTTGTTACAAACATTTAGTAAGCGACAAGATAGCACATTCACATTACTAATAAAGGATACCAACGGGATAATATCCTAGAAACAGTGCCGTCTTAACACATGGGTACGCTGCGCAGTTGCCTGGGGACCGACGAGCATAGAGCAATGTATGTTGTGTAGAGCATTTCTTTGTAATGCTTAAACACTGATTTTGTTGTAAGAACCAATGCAATAAACATATGTTCAATTTTATCTTCCATTCACATTTGTATTCCTGTGAGTGGCTGCGTAGGTAGAGGCCACAGTGTACTGATTTGCACGGGCCTTTAATGCTGTTATGACGGCCCTGAATAGAGCCAATATGCACAGTATTTATTCTTTCATTTTAGTATATTTACTATGCTGATTTCGCGCAAACGGCTTGAGAAAATTGAGAACTATTACGATTTTCTATGAAGGTACTGAAATCACTATCTAAGAAGCGTACAACTCAATTAATGTTGTCTACCTTTGCCTTTCACCTTTAAAGCATAGCCTTCGTGTAAAAATAGTTTCCGTTTTCACAGTCTTACGATAATCAAAGTCAGAAAAATTATTACAAATACGTACAAATCGAACAGAGAAATGTAAATGGCATTTGATAGGACTAAAAAAACATCGAATCCAAAAAAGGATATACAGATTTCACAAGAATGTTTTTTCAAGATAATATTCAGATCCCATGGTATCGGGGGTTTCATGGCTTTGTGTCTTCAGATGATATTTAAATCAATCTTCGACGTCATGTCTTTAATTTAAGCATCACGGTACCATACAATACTGATATAGATTACATTATTTTGACGATAATGATGTTTTATATATATTTATATATTTATATATATTGACGTCCCTTGTAAGCCAATGTCAACATTTTCAACTGTATTTTTGTCCAACGATACATATTTGGTCACTTTTCCTTCATTTTAGAATGTAGTCTTGGGTACTATGGTTACAATTGTAATATGTCATGTGATGGATGTTTATCAGATTCATGTGATAGTGAGTTTGGTATTTGTACAGATACTTCTGGATGTAAACCCGGATGGCAACCTATACAACCGAAGTGTGATTTAGGTATTTTAATGAAAAAATTTATTTTGTATCAGAAAGTAACAGATCATTCATAATTTGTCATAACGCGTATGCTACACTACACTACACTACACTAATATACACTAAGCTACTCTACACTACGCTGCACTAAGCTACACCAAGCTAATCTGCACTGCAATACACTACTCTACACTGGACTACATTAAGCTAAACTACACTACACTATACTCTGCGCTTCATTACAATACTCTACACTGCGCTACACTACTCTACATTTCATTACTCTACACTGCGCTATATTAAGCTAAACTACACTACACAACACAACTCAACACTTAACTACTCTACATTGCGATACATTAAGATAAACTACACTACATTACACTATGCTACACTACTCTACATTTCACCACTCTACACTGCGCTACATTAAGCTAAACTACACTACACTACACTAATCTCCACCGCGCTACATTAAACTACACTACACTACACTACTCTACACTTCACTACTCTACAGTGAGTTACATTAAGCTAAACTACACTACACTACACTACTCTACACTTCACTACTCTACACTGCGCTATATTAAGCTAGACTACACTACACTACAGAAATCTACACTGCACTACAGTATACTATTACTAATTATGCGTAACGTTCAGGAAGCAAGTAAAACGAACTAATTCTTGTCCTGACAAGACCAAAAAAGCTAGTGATTCAATTGTCAGTGGTTACTATGGTATTTGGAAATGTGAGTAGTGCGTTCAGATGTATTACATGTACTGGGTTGTGCTGAAACAATCCTGTCTGACGTTCATGTTACATATGTAGGCTTGTTTTCTATACCACGCTGTCCTATCCACAATAAAGCAATTGTCACTTTTTAAAACCCTACAAAACGTGTTTCAATATTATATGTATAATACTTCTTAGTCGACAGAATTCCCGAAATGATATTATATATTAGATAACAGAACAGTGTTGACATGTTCCATTGTATTTGCCACGATGAACGACACGAAAAAGGAAATTGACAATGCATCGGTTCATATATATCATACATCATAGTGTTTTTCTTTATCATTTTGTTTTGTGAACAATTTGATTGCTTGTTTAGACGGAACATATGGGCAGGACTGTAGACAAGACTGCTCTAAAACTGTTACAGTAACTCTTGTCATGTTGTGTCTCGTTTATGTTTATCTGGTTGTAGAAAGGGTTGGGTATGGCCATACTGTAAACATCGTCAGTTTACTAATGCCATAATGTAGAAGAGTTTGCAGATACCAAAAGGGCAAGCGTCAGTTTGATATCCCCACAATGTAAACAACGTAAGAGTGCTCGGTCCCAAATGTAAACAACATAAGGTTGATGAATCCATATGTAAACAGCGTAAGCTTGATGGATCCATGATTTAATCAACGTGGGTTAAATTGGTCTATAGTGTAAACAACGTAAGTTTAACGAATCCATACTGTAAGAAACGTAATGTTGATGTGTCCATACATTACGCAACGTCGGTTTAATTGTGCATACTGTAAGCAGCGTAAATGTGATATGTACATGATCTAGATAGCATACGTTTGGTGAATTCATTTAAACAGTGTCAGTTTGATCGGTCCATGCTGTAATAAACGTACGTTTGATGTGTCCATAATGTAAACAACACAAGTTCGATGGCTCCATATTGTAAACAACATAAGATTGATGGATCCATACAGTAAACAACATAAGATTGATAGGTTCATACTGTAAAAAACGTAACTTTGATTGGTCCATGCCGTAAACAGCGAAAACTTGATTATCAATACTATCAAAAACGCAAATTTGATGGTCAATACTGTAAACATCCTAAATTTGATGTGTCATTACTGTAAGCAACGTAAGTTTGATGGTCAATACTGTAAGCAACGTAAGTTTAATAGTGAAAACTGTAAACAACGTACGTTTGATTGTCAATACTGTAAACAACATAAATTATATTGTCAATGCTGTAAACAACGTAAGTTTGATGGTCAATACTGTAAACAACGTAAGTTTAATGGTTAATACTGTAAACAAGAGAGATTTGATAGCAATATGTTGACATATGTGCTAATTGTAGAAAAAAACACTAACATTGTCAATTTCAAATCACTAACTCAAGCCGTTTAAATAATCAAATTTATATATTGTAGCTTACGAAATCATGACAAGAAAGTTTAAACTATTCCACCCATATCAATACAACTACAACCATTTGACAATAATAGATCACGGCATATGACGTTGGAACTAAATGTCCTGGTTTGGGGGCAGACACAAAATGTGACCGGGTTAAACCGGTGAACGGGATCTCAACCACAATCTTCTGATAATCTGATGTCTTACTGAGATACTTTTATAACCAAACTATAAAATACCTCCAGAGACATGTTGATTGTGGTCAAGTGTTTCTGTAGAACATAATTCTGTAAATTAGTGGTCGCATCATCGCGGACTCCAAGCTTTATAATTTTGTCTTATATATTATTAAAAGCTTGCAGTAAAGGACACTTTGGTACCAACTGTAATGATACATGCGATGGATGTATATCTGAATTATGTAGCAGCTCTGATGGAGTATGTGATATTCAAGACTTATGCAAAGCAGGATGGCACGGTGTTAAGTGTGACAAAGGTACATGTATAATAGTATATCAATATAGTTGAAAAAGGAGGAAATGTATTAATAAATTTAAAAAAGAAAAAAGGTAAAAATAAACACTACTAGGCCAGGTGTCGTAAATTTTAACTATGATTCATACCACGAAATTTGAAATGCATAAAGGTTCTAAATCATATTTGAAATATGTTAAAGTTGTGATAGAATTATAAAATTCCATAACATCAGACATCGGGAGTTTATAGGGAATATTCTTACCAATCTGATTAAATTCAGCTGTTATATTATGCTACGCGTCCCTTAATATCTGACATACCCCTATTAGAGGTCATGTCTAGATGAACATATGGTCAACCAATTAAAACGACACTGGTTAAATCTTAACAGCACCTTCCGTGCTTTATATTATTGGACTACAAACATATTGGCGGATTCTTCATAAAATGTATTCATTTACGTAAGGTCACCTGGATATGACCTTTAGTCGGGCTCTGTTAGATGTGTAAAGGGTATCGTAAAAATGACTTCAGGAAGAATTTCGTATACATGTGGTTTTCTATGAAAGATATAGGGAAAATGAAAGGTAATGAACAATTGTGTCCATTTACTTTAAATTAATCATTTTTGTTACAAACATTTAGTAAGCTACAAGATAACACATTTACATTGCTAATAAAGGATACCAACGGGATAATATCCTGGAAACAGTGCCATCTTAACGCATGGGCACGCGGCGCAGTTGCTTGGGGACCCACGAGCATATGAGCTATGTATGTTGTGTAGAGCATTTCTTTGTAATGTTTAAACACTGATTTTGTTGGAAGAACCAATACAATAAACATATGTTCAATTGTATCGTCCATTCACATTTGTAATCCTGTGAATGGCAGTGTAGATAGGGGCCACAGTGTATTGCTTTGCAAGGGCCTATGATGCTGTTATGACGGCCCTGCTTAGAACCAATATACACAGTATTTATTCTTTCATTTTAGTATATTATTACAAACAATTTTTTAAATTTTCAAAAGCTTTTAACATTAGATTTCTGAACAGTAAATTTAAAAGTGCCAACCAACCCGCCCAACCGTTTTGCACACAAAGAAGGGATATGTTATGATTATCTTTGCTCCAATAAAAAATACCAATATCATACAGAAAGGACACAAATAGCGTCACTAAATAACATTTTAAGATAAGCATGATCGATATTTCTCGCGATTTTAAACAGGTAAGATTACCTGCTGATTTCGCGCAAACGGCTTGAGAAAATTGAGAACTATTACGATTTTCTATCAAGGTACAGAAATCAATATCTAAAAAGTGTAAAACTCAGTTAAAGTTGTGTACCTTTGCATTTCACCTTTAAAACATAGCCTTCGTGTAAAAATACTTTCAGTTTTCACGATATTACGATCATTAAAGTCAGAAAAATTATTACAAATACGTACAAATCGAACAGAGAAATGTAAATGGCATATGATAGGACTAAAAAAACATCGAATCCATAAAAGGATATACAGATTTCACAAGAATGTTTTTTCAAGATAATATTCAGATCCCATGGTATCGGTGGTTTCATGGTTTTGTGTATTCACATGCTATTTAAATCAATCGTTGAAGTCATGTCTTTAATTTAGGCATCACGTTACCATACAATACTAATATAGATTACATTATTTTGACGATAATGATGTTTTATATATATTTATATATTTATATACATTGACGTCCCTTGTATGCCAATACCAACATTTGCAACTGCATTTTTGTCCAACGATACATATTTGGTCATTATTGCTTCATTTTAGAATGTAGTCTTGGGTACTATGGTTACAATTGTAATATGTCATGTGATGGATGTTTATCAGATTCATGTGATAGTGACTTTGGTATCTGTACAGATACTTCTGGATGTAAACCCGGATGGCAACCTCAGCAACCGAAGTGTGATTTAGGTATTTTAATGAAAAAATATATTTTGTATTAGAAAGTAACAGATCAATTCATAATTTGTCATAACGCGTATGCTACACTACACTACACTACACTACGCTAAACTACGCTACTCTACACTACGCTGCACTAAGCTACACCAAGCTAATCTGCACTACAATACACTACTCTAACCTGCGCTACATTCAGCTAAGCTACACTACTCTACTCTACAAATACGTACAAATCGAACAGAGAAATGTAAATGGCATATGCTAGGGTAAAAGAAGCATCGAATCCAAAAAAGGATATATAAATTTCACAAGGGTTTTTTATCTAGACTTTCCCTTTCTTGTCACTAAGATGGTAGTCTGATCCCATGGTAATGGGGGTTTCATGGTTCCGTGTATTCACATGCTATTTAAATCAGAAAAGCTAGCGATTCAGTTGTGAGTGGTTAATATGGTACTTGGAAATGTGAGTAGTGTATTCATATGTATTTCATGTACTGGGTTCTGTTTGAACAATGCTGTCTGACTTTTATACTACATATATAGGCTTGTATTCTATACCACACTGTCCTATCCACTATAAAGCAATTGTCATTTTTCAATAGTCCAAGCTTTATAATTTTTTATATATTATTAAAAGCTTGCAGTAAAGGACACTTTGGTACCAACTGTAATGATACATGTGATGGATGTATATCTGAATTATGTAACAGTTCTGATGGAGTATGCGATATTCAAGACTTATGCAAAGCAGGATGGCACGGTGTTAAGTGTGACAAAGGTACATATATAATATTATATAGATATAGTTGAAAAAGGAGGAAATGTATTAATAAATTTAAAAAAGAAAAAAGGTAAACAAAAACAAAAAACAAAAACAAAAAAAACAAAAAAACAAAAAAAACACCACTAGGCCAGGTGTCGTAAATTTTAACTATGATTCATACCAGGAATTTTGAAATGCATAAAAGTTCCAAATCATATTTGAAATATGTTAAAGTTGTGATAGAATTATAAAATTCCATTAAATCACACATCAGGAGTGTATAGGGAATATTGTTACCAATCTGATTAAATTCAGCTGTTATATTACGCTACACTTCCCTTAATATCTGACATACCCCTATTAGAGGTCATGTCTAGATGAACTTATGGTCAACCAATTAAAACGACACTGTTAAATCTTAACAGCTCCTTTCGCGCTATATATTATTGCATCACAAACGTATTGGCGGATTCTTCTTAAAATGTATCATTTACGTAATGTCATCTGGATATGACTTTTAGTCGGGCTCTGTTAGATGTGTAGGAGCTATCGTAAAAATGATTTCAAGAAGGTTATCGTATACATGTGGTTTTCTATGAAAGATATAGGGAAAATGGAATGTGATAAACAATTGTGTCCATTTACTTTAAATTAATCATTTCTGTTACAAACAATTAGTAAGCTACAAGATAACACATTCACAATACTAATAAAGGATACCAATGGGATAATATCCTAGAAGCAGTGCCGTCTTAACACATGGGCACGCGGCACAGTTGCCTGGAGACCCACGAACATATGAGCTATGTATGTTGTGTAGAGCATTTCTTTGTAATGTTTAAAAACTGATTTTGTTGGAAGAACCAATACAATAAACATATGTTCAATTTTATCGTCCAATCACATTTTTATTCCTGTGAGTGGCTGTGTAGATAGGGGCCACATTGTACTGCTTTGCACGGGACTATGATGCTGTTATGACGGCCCTGCTTAGAACCAATATACACAGTATTTATTCTTTCATTTTAGTATATTTTTACAAGCGATTTTTTAAATCAGTATACTTAAGCTTTTAACATTATATTTCTTAACAGTAAATTTATCAGTGCCAACCAACCCTCCAACCGTTTTGCACACAAAGAAGGGATATGTTATGATTATCTTTGTTCCCATAAAAAAGACCAATATCATACAGAAAGGACACAAATAACGTCACTAAATAACATTTTAAGCATGATCGATATTTCTCGCGATTTTAAACAGGTAATATCACCTGCTGATTTCTGGCAAATGGCTTGAGAAAATTGAGAGAACTATTACGATTTTCTCTCAAGGTACTGAAATCACTATCTAAAAAGTGTAACACTCAGTTAAAGTTGTGTACCCTTGCATTTCACCTTTAAAACATAGCCTTCGAGTAAAAATGTTTTCCGTTTTCACGATATTACGATCATTAAAGTCAGAAAAATTATTACAAATGCGTACAAATCGGACAGAGAAATGTAAATGGCATATGATAGGACTAAAAAAACATCGAATCAAAAAAAAGGATATAAAGATTTCACAAGAATGTTTTATCAAGATGATATTCAGATCCCATGGTATCGGGTGTTTCATTGTTTTGTGTATTCACATGCTACTTAAATCAATCTTCGACGTCATGTCTTTAATTTAGACATCACATTACCATACAATACTGATATAGATTACATTATTTTGACGCTAATGATGTTTTATATATATTTATATATTTATATATATTGACGTCCCTTGTAAGCCAATACCAACATTTTCAACTGCATTTTTGTCCAACGATACATATTTGGTCACTATTGCTTCATTTTAGAATGTAGTCTTGGGTACTACGGTTACAATTGTAATATGTCATGTGATGGATGTTTATCAAATTCATGTGATAGTGAGTTTGGTATCTGTACAGATACTTCTGGATGTAAACCCGGATGGCAACCTCAGCAACCGAAGTGTGATTTAGGTATTTTAATGAAAAATTATATTTTGTATTAGAAAGTAACAGATCAATTCATAATTTGTCATAACGCGTATGCTACACTACACTACACTACGCTAAACTACGCTACTCTACACTACGCTAAACTACGCTACTCTACACTACGCTGCACTAAGCTACACCAAGCTAATCTGCACTACAATACACTACTCTAACCTGCGCTACATTCAGCTAAGCTACACTACACTACTCTACAAATACGTACAAATCGAACAGAGAAAGGTAAATGGCATATGATAGGACTCAAAAAACATCGAATCCAAAAAAGGATATAAAGATTTCACAAGAATGTTTTTTCAAGATAATATTCAGATCCCATGGTATCGGCGGTTTCATGGTTTTGTGTATTCACATGCTATTTAAATCAATCGTTGACGTCATGTCTTTAATTTAGGCATCACGGTACCATACAATACTGATATAGATTACATTATTTTGACGCTAATGATGTTTTAGATATATTTATATATTTATATATATTGACGTCCCTTGTAAGCCAATACCAACATTTTCAACTGCATTTTTGTCCAACGATACATATTTGGTCACTATTGTTTCATTTTAGAATGTAGTCTTGGGTACTATGGTTACAATTGTAATATGTCATGTGATGGATGTTTATCAGATTCATGTGATGGTGAGTTTGGTATCTGTACAGATACTTCTGGATGTAAACCCGGATGGCAACCTCAGCAACCGAAGTGTGATTTAGGTATTTTAATGAAAAAATATATTTTGTATTAGAATGTAACAGATCAATGCATAATTTGTCATAACGCGTATGCTACACTACACTACACTACACTACGCTAAACTACGCTACTCTACACTACGCTGCACTAAGCTACACCAAGCTAATCTGCACTACAATACACTACTCTAACCTGCGCTACATTCAGCTAAGCTACACTACTCTACTCTACAAATACGTACAAATCGAACAGAGAAATGTAAATGGCATATGATAGGGTAAAAGAAGCATCGAATCCAAAAAGGATATATAAATTTCACAAGGGTTTTTTATCTAGACTTTCCCTTTCTTGTCACAGCCGTCTGGGACCCATATACCAAAGAGAATATAGATAAAATAGAAAGAGTCCAGAGAAGAGCAGCCAGATATGTGTATAACAACTATGATTACAGCGCTAGTGTAACAACTATGCTAGAAAATCTAAAATGGCAACCACTAGAAGAAAGACGTATGAACACCAGACTATGTCTACTTTATAAGGCAGTAAACGGCTTAGTTGCCATTCCAGTGCAACACTACTTAATTCCACTGAACAGGCCTTCCAGACACAATAACAGCTTATCCTTCCAGTTATTCAGCACCAGACACGACTATTTCAAATACTCGTTCTTCCCAAGAACTGTTGTACAGTGGAATCTACTATCGGACGCCACCGTGAAAGCACCTACATGTGATGCTTTCAGAGCCTGCATTGCAGTCTAAATGGAAGGCCAACTTGTTTTTATCCGAGCACTTGTATATATTCACCTAAACTTTGGCACTTTGCATATTTGTAAATATCTACCAAATTCCGTGTGTGCGCAAACACAAAAGTATTGAGTACTCTAAATGAGTTTATATACTATAACGAAGAAGAAGATGGTAGTCTGATCCCATGGTAATGGGGGTTTCATGGTTCCGTGTATTCACATGCTATTTAAATCAGAAAAGCTAGCGATTCAGTTGTCAGTGGTTACTATGGTACTTGGAAATGTGAGTAGTGTATTCATATGTATTTCATGTACTGGGTTCTGTTTGAACAATGCTGTCTGACTTTTATACTACATATATAGGCTTGTATTCTATACCACACTGTCCTATCCACTATAAAGCAATTGTCATTTTTCAATAGTCCAAGCTTTATAAT
>MJUT01000468.1:139523-169551 GCA_002080005.1 Gigantidas platifrons
CACAGTATTTATTCTTTCATTTTAGTATATTTTTACAAGCGATTTTTTAAATCAGTATACTTAAGCTTTTAACATTATATTTCTTAACAGTAAATTTATCAGTGCCAACCAACCCTCCAACCGTTTTGCACACAAAGAAGGGATATGTTATGATTATCTTTGTTCCCATAAAAAAGACCAATATCATAAAGAAAGGACACAAATAACGTCACTAAATAACATTTTAAGCATGATCGATATTTCCCGCGATTTTAAACAGGTAATATCACCTGCTGATTTCTGGCAAATGGCTTGAGAAAATTGAGAGCACTATTACGATTTTCTATCAAGGTACTGAAATCACTATCTAACAAGTGTAAAACTCAGTTAAAATTGTGTACCCTTGCATTTCACCTTTAAAACATAGCCTTCGAGTAAAAATGTTTTCCGTTTTCACGATATTACGATCATTAAAGTCAGAAAAATTATTACAAATACGTACAAATCGGACAGAGAAATGTAAATGGCATATGATAGGACTAAAAAAACATCGAATCCAAAAAAGGATATAAAGATTTCACAAGAATGTTTTATCAAGATGATATTCAGATCCCATGGTATCGGGTGTTTCATTGTTTTGTGTATTCACATGCTACTTAAATCAATCTTCGACGTCATGTCTTTAATTTAGACATCACATTACCATACAATACTGATATAGATTACATTATTTTGACGCTAATGATGTTTTATATATATTTATATATATTGACGTCCCTTGTAAGCCAATACCAACATTTTCAACTGCATTTTTGTCCAGCGATACATATTTGGTCACTATTGCTTCATTTTAGAATGTAGTCTTGGGTACTATGGTTACAATTGTAATATGTCATGTGATGGATGTTTATCGAATTCATGTGATAGTGAGTTTGGTATCTGTACAGATACTTCTGGATGTAAACCCGGATGGCAACCTCAACAACCGAAGTGTGATTTAGGTATTTTAATGAAAAATTATATTTTGTATTAGAAAGTAACAGATCAATTCATAATTTGTCATAACGCGTATGCTACACTACACTACACTACACTACGCTAAACTACGCTACTCTACACTACGCTGGACTATGGTACACCAAGCTAATCTGCACTACAATACACTACTCTAACCTGCGCTACATTCAGCTAAGCTACACTACTCTACTCTACAAATACGTTCAAATCGAACAGAGAAATGTAAATGGCATACGATAGGACTAAATAAACATCGAATCCAAAAAATGATATAAAGATTTCACAAGAATGTTTTTTCAAGATAATATTCAGATCCCATGGTATCGGTGGTTTCATGGTTTTGTGTATTCACATGCTATTTAAATCAATCGTTGACGTCATGTCTTTAATTTAGGCATCACGGTACCATACAATACTGATATAGATTACATTATTTTTACGCTAATGATGTTTTATATAAATTTATATATTTATATATATTGACGTCCCTTGTAAGCCAATACCAGCATTTTCAACTGCATTTTTGTCCAACGATACATATTTCGTCACTATTGCTTCATTTTAGAATGTAGTCTTGGGTACTATGGTTACAATTGTAATATGTCATGTGATGGATGTTTATCAAATTCATGTGATAGTGAGCTTGGTATCTGTACAGATACTTCTGGATGTAAACCCGGATGGCAACCTCAGCAACCGAAGTGTGATTTAGGTATTTTAATGAAAAATTATATTTTGTATTAGAAAGTAACAGATCAATTCATAATTTGTCATAATGCGTATGCTACACTACACTACACTACACTAAACTACGCTACTCTACACTACGCTGCACTAAGCTACACCAAGCTAATCTGCACTACAATACACTACTCTAACCTGCGCTATATTAAGCCAAGCTACACTACACTACTCTACGCTTCACTACACTACTCTACACTGCGCTACATCAACCTACGCCACACTACACTACACTACTCTACATTGCATTACTCTACACTGTGCTACAATAAGCTAGGCTACACTACACAACACTACTCTGTACTGCGCTACATTAAGCTAAACTGCACTACACTACACTATACTACACTACTCTAGACTTCACCACTCTATACACTGCACTACATTAAGCTAAACTACACTACACTACTCTACACTACGCTACATTAAGCTAGACTACACAACACTACTCTACGCTGCGCTACACTAAGCTAAACTATACTAAACTACTCTACACCTCACTACTCTACACTGCGCTACATTAAGCTAAACTGCACTACACTACTCTACTCTACACTGCGCTACATTAAGCAAAGCTACACTACGCTACACTACTCTACACTTCACTACTCTACACTGCGCTATATTAAGCTAAACTGCATTACACTACTCTACTCTACACTGCGCTACATTAAGCAAAGCTACACTACGCTACACTACTCCACACTGCGCTATATTAAGCTAAACTGCACTACACTTCTCTACTCTACACTGCGCTACATTAAGCAAAGCTACACTACGCTATACTACTCTACACTTCACTACTCTACACTGCGCTATATTAAGCTAAACTGCACTACACTTCTCTACTCTACACTGCGCTACATTGAGCAAAGATACACTACGCTACACTACTCTACACTGTGCTATATTAAGCTAAACTGCACTACACTTCTCTACTCTACACTGCGCTACATTAAGCAAAGCTACACTACGCTACACTACGCTACACTTCACTACTCTACACTGCGCTACATTAAGCAAAGCTACACTACGCTACACTACTCTACACCTCACTACTCTACACTGCGCTATATTAAGCTAAACTGCACTACACTTCTCTACTCTACACTGCGCTACATTAAGCAAAGCTACACTACGCTACACTACTCTACACTGCGCTATATTAAGCTAAACTGCACTACACTTCTCTACTCTACACTGCGCTACATTAAGCAAAGCTACACTACACTACACTACTCTACACTGCGCTATATTAAGCTAAACTGCACTACACTTCTCTACTCTACACTGCGCTACATTAAGCAAAGCTACACTACACTACACTACTCTACACTTCACTACTCTACACTGTGCTATATTAAGCTAAACTGCACTACACTTCACTAATCTACACTACTCTACACTTCACTACTCTACACTGCGCTATATTAAGCTAAACTGCACTACACTACACTACTCTACACTTCACTACTCTACACTGCGCTATATTAAGCTAAACTGCACTACACTACACTACTCTACACTGCGCTATATTAAGCTAAACTGCACTACACTACACTACTCTACACTGCGCTACAGTATTATATTACTAATTATGCGTAACGTTCAGGAAGCAAGTAAAACGAACTAATTCATGTCATGACAAGACCAGAAATGCTAGTGATTCCACTGTCAGTGGTTACTATAGTATTTAGAAATGTCAATAGTGTGTTCAGATGTATTACATGTACTGGGTTGTGCTTAAGCAATCCTGTCTGACGCTTATGTTACTATATAGGCTTGTTTTCTATACTACGCTGTCCTATCCACTATAAAGCAATTGTCATTTTTCAATACCCTACAAAACGTGTTTCAGTATTATATGTATAATACTTCTTAGTCGACAGAATTCCCGAAATGATATTATATATTAGATAACAGAACAGTGTTGACATGTTCCATTGTATTTGCCACGATGAACGACACTAAAAAGGAAATTGACAATGCATCGGTTCATATATATCATACATCATAGTGTTTTTCTTTATCATTTTGTTTTGTAAACAATTTAATTGCTTGTGTGGATGGAACATATGGACAGGACTGTAGACAAGATTGCTCTAAAACTGTTACAGTAACTCTTGTCATGTTGTGTCTCGTTTATGTTTATCTGGTTGTAGAAAGGGTTGGATATTGCCATACTGTAAACATCGTCAGGTTACTAATGCCATAATGTAAGAAGAGTTTGAAGATACCAGAGTGGCAAGCGTCAGTTTGATATCCCCATACTGTAAACAACGTAAGAGTGCTGGGTCCCAAATGTAAACAACATAAGGTTGATGAATCCATACTGTAAACAACGTAAGATTGATGGATCCATGATTTAAACAACGTGTGTTACATTGGTCTATAGTGTAAAAAACATAAGTTTAACGAATCCATATTGCAAGCAACGCAATGTTGATGTGTCCATACATTACGCAACGTCGGTTTAATTGTGCATACTGTAAACAGCGTAAATGTGATGTGTACATGATCTAGACAACATACGTTTGGTAAATTCACGTAAACAGTGTCAGTTTGATCGGTCCATACTGTAATAAGCGCACCTTTGATGTGTCCATAATGTAAACAACACAAGTTCGATGGCTATATATTGTAAACAACATAAGATTGATGGATCCATACTGTAAACAACTTAAGATTGATAGGTTCATACTGTAAAAAACGTAACTTTGATTGGTCCATGCCGTAAACAGCGAAAACTTGATTATCAATACTATCAAAAACGCAAATTTGATGGTCAATACTGTAAACATCCTAAATTTGATGTGTCATTACTGTAAGCAACGTAAGTTTGATGGTCAATACTGTAAGCAACGTAAGTTTAATAGTGAAAACTGTAAACAACGTACGTTTGATTGTCAATACTGTAAACAACATAAATTATATTGTCAATGCTGTAAACAACGAAACTTTGATGATCAATACTGTAAACAACGTAAGTTTGATGGTTAATACTGTAAACAAGAGAGGTTTGATAGCCAGATGTTGACATATATGCTAATTGCAGAAAAGACACCACCATTGTCAATTTCAAATCACTAACTCAAGCCGTTTAAATAATCAAATTTATATATTGTAGTTTACGAAATCATGACAAGAAAGTTTAAACTATTCCACCCATATCAATACAACTACAACCATTTGACAATAATAGATCACGGCATATGACGTTGGAACTAAATGTCCTGGTTTGGCCCCGACACAAAATGTGACCGGGTTAAACCGGTGAACGGGATCTCAACCACAACCTTCTGATAATCTGATGTTTTACTGAAATACTTATGTAAACAAACTATAAAATACTTCCAGAGACATGTTGATTGTGTTCAAGTGTTTCTGTAGAACATAATTATGTAAATTAGTGGTCGGATCATCGCGGACTCCAAGGTTTATAATTTTGTTTTATATATTATTAAAAGCTTGCAGTAAAGGACATTTTGGTATCAACTGTAATGATACATGTGATGGATGTATATCTGAATTATGTAACAGTTCTGATGGAGTATGTGATATTCAAGACATATGCAAAGCAGGATGGCACGGTGTAAAGTGTGACAAAGGTACATGTATAATAGTATATCAATATAGTTGAAAAAGTAGGAAATGTATTTATAAATTTAAAAAAGAAAAAAGGTAAAAAAAAAAAAAAAAAAAAAAACACCACTAGGTCAGGTGTCGTAAATTTTAACTATGAGTCATACCACGAAATTTGATATGCATACAGGTTCCAAATAATATTTGAAATATGCTAAAGTTGCGATAGAATTTTAAAATCCCATTACATCACACATCAGGAGTATATAGGGAATATTGTTACCAATCTGATTAAATTAAGCTGTTATATTATGCTACGCTCCCCTGAATATCTGACATACCCCTATTTAGAGGTCATGTCCAGATGAACTTATGGTCAACCAATTAAAACGACACTGGTTAAATCTTAACAGCACCTTTCGCGCTTTATATTATTGGACTACAAGCGTATTGGCAGATTCTTCATGAAATGTATTCATTTACGTAAGGTCACCTGGATATGACCTTTAGTCAGGTTCTGTCAGATGTGAAGAGGGTATCGTAAAAAAGACTTCAGGAAGAATTTCGTCAACGCATGGTTTTCTATGAAATATATAGGGAAAATCGAATGTGAAGAACAATTGGGACCATTTACTTTAAACTAATAATTTTTGTTACAAACATTTAGAAATCTATAAGATAACACATTCACATTACAAACCACACAAAACATGGGTACAAACATTTAGTAAAATTCAAAATAGCACAATAACATTGTTAGAAACATTTAGTAAACTATAAGATAACACATTCACATTACTAATAAAGGATCAATGAACTTCCGTATTATTTAGTCATGGACATAATACAGTTTTTCTGGTACCCGCAGTGAAAAATCGGAAGTACCGCATCTGGTCCCTTTTTGTCAGTCGCGGTCACGAAATACTGCATAAAGAAACGCAAAATAAACGACTTGATAATAAGAGACAAATATATTTAAATGTCGCTTGTAAACATCAGAGCCAATGAGGTTTTATTCAGAATAACCCAATTTCTGCCATTGTGTTATCCTTTCTAGCTAAGACAATATACCTATTACCTTTTTGTTGTCTATTTGGCATAAAAACAAACGTGTCACGTGCTAAGCAGCAAGATATTTTTTGCAACTGGCGGCAATGTAACCCAATTTCGACATCGAACGATGCGTTTGGAGGGGATAATAATATTTTCAATGTAAAGAACAAAACTTTTCACAGAAAAAAGAGATCCGATCGTGCAACTCGTGCCCTCTCTTCTTTGTGTGAACCAAGAGCTAATACGCGAGTATATCTCCGCTTTGAAGCTGAACAGCTACCTCTATTTTGGTATACATGCATAATATTCACATCTTACATTTGACAGGATAGACACGTATTTTAAGTCCAGAATTGAAAATAATTTGAAGTTTTTTTCACACGGTTTCATACCAAGACGCGTCATGGCACGGCAGTAACCTTTTGATGTTTCACATTTGTTATGAAGACTGACCAATACGCACGATGAACAAACGCGATAATATCCTAGAACCAGTGCCGTCTTAACGAATGGGCACGCTGGGCAGTTTCCCAGGGCCCCACGAGAATAGGAGCCAGTGCTAACCTATGTATGTTGTGTAGAGTATTTTTTTGTAATGTTTAAACACTGATTTTGTTGGAAGTATAAATACAATAAACATATGTTCAATTTTATCGTTCTTTCACTTTGTTATTCCTGTGAGTGGTTGTGTAGGTGGAGGCCCCTGTGCACTGTTTTGCACGGGCCTATAATGCTGTTAAGACGGCACTGCTTAGAACCGATACACAAACGGTATTTATTCTAGTTTTTACTTTTATTTATTTTAGTATATTTTTACAAGCGATTTTTTTTAATCAGTATACTTAACCTTTTAATGTTAGCTTTATTAACAGTAAATTTACCAATGCCCACCAACCCGCCCAACCGTTTTGCACACAAAGAAGGGATATGGCATGATTATCTTTTTTCCCATAAAAAAAACAATTCAGTAACATAGAGAAAGGACACAAACAACGTCACGACGGGACATTTTTAAAGGGAAATAAGCATGATCAATATTTCCCGCGGTTTTAAACAGGTAAGTTTACTTGTCGAATTCGCACAAACGGCTTGTGAAAATTGAGAACTATTACGATTTGCTATCAAGGTTCTGAAATCACTATCTAAGAGGTGTAAAACTCAATAAAAGTTGTGTATCTGTACGTTTAATCTTTAAAACATAGTCTTGGTGTGAAAATATTTTCCGTTTTCACGATATTACGATATTTAAAGTCAGAAAATTTATAATAAATACGTTCAAATTGAACAGAGAAATGTAAATGGCATATGATAGGGTCAAAGAAACATCGAATCCAAAAAGGATATATAAATTTCACAAGGGTTTTTTATCTTGACTTTCCCTTTCTTGTCACTAAGATGATAGTCTGATCCCATGGTAGCGGGGGTTTCATGGTTCCGTGTATTCACATGCTATTTAAATCAGAAAAGCTAGTGATTCAGTTGTCAATGGTTATTATGGTACTGGGAAATGTGACTAGTGTATTCAGATGTATTTCATGTACTGGATTCTGTCTGAACAATGCTGTATACTACATATATAGGCTTGTTTTCTATAAAGCAATTGTCATTTTTCAATAGTCCAAGCTTTATTTTTTTATATATGTTATTAAAAGCATGTAGTAAAGGACACTTTGGTACCAACTGTAGTGATACATGTGATGGATGTATATCTGAATTATGTAACAGTTCTGATGGAGTATGTGATATTCAAGACTTATGCAAAGCAGGATGGCACGGTGTTAAGTGTGACAAAGGTACATGTATAATATTATATAAATATAGTTGAAAAAAGTGGGAAATGTACTAATAAATTTAAAAAAGAATAAAGTAAAAAAACACCAATAGGTCAGGTAAAATATGCAATCAGAAAATTGACACTCGAAATACGCATATATATGGGTACTCACTCCTATGATCTAGACACTTCAATAAAATCGAAAGAGTTCATCTAATTTTATGGGCTGTTACTCTTCACTTACTGGACTAATACATTTTTGTAAATGTTTAGTTACACATGGAATAAAAAGACAAAACAAAGCCGTAATAGCAACGCATTATAAAACATTGTACGTATATGTATATTATTAATTCAATTTTCAATGTCAAAACTTGCTGAACTGTAAGACTTTTTGTTTGTCTGAAACAAAGCTTTTTTGGGTGCACGCAAAGTGTGGTATGCCTTGTTGTAATCAGTATCTATACCAGTGTGATACAACATTATGTTATTAAGTTTTCAGTTACTTGCGGCAGGTCGTGGTTTTCTCCTGGTACTCCAGTTTCCTCTACCAATAAAACTGATGGCCACAATGCGACTGAAATATTGTTGAAAGTGACGTTAAACACCATAACACTAACACGATTCCAGTGTCAACTTCCATATTTGCTTTGCTTATTTGTTCAAAATGTACCACAGGTAGATATGGCTTCAACTGTGAATACCATTGTGATACATGTGTCAACATGATGTGTAACACACAGGACGGACATTGTACATACGGTTGTATTGAAGGTTTTAAAGGTGACGGCTGTCATTCATTAGGCATACATATATTTACCAATATCAACACCAAGAACAGTAACATTGATATATTTTAAAAGTTTTGAATTGAAGTAGTGCCATGATGATTGTAGGAAACCGTTTGATGATATCAAAGGAAACATCAGAAGCCATAAATCGAATAAGCACCGACAATGTAATGACAAAAAAAAAGATGACAAACAATGATCAACAAAACATTCAACAGAAAATTAAAGATTCAGCATTACTAACAGCCTGTGTGAACTTCGGAAGGACAAGCAGATCCTGCTCCACTAGTGGCATCAGTCGTGTTGACCTTGTTGGGAGATTGATTTGCAAGCATTTCAATCACAGGAATTCCGTATTTATCGATCAATTCCTAATGACAATCATGTAATATTGGATAGCTGAAAGTGTCATCATACATGATTCAAGATTCAAGATTTCAGAAAATATTTCCAAATAAATACGTATGCATCATGGTTTCATTTCATCTAGCAACAAAAAGCTTCCATTTCAGTAATGGTTATAGTTCTCACATCGATGTAAGTTTCCATGGTGTAATGGTTATATATCTCACATCGATATAAACTTCCATGGTAATGGTTATAGCTCTCACATCGATATAAACTTCCATGGTGTAATAGTTATAGTTCTTATATCGATATAAACTTAGTTTATCCCCGCAACGTTTGATTGACGTGTCATTACAAGGACAGGAAATTTAGTGCTTATGTATTTGTGTGCTAGGGGTAACAATTTTTTTTATCTTTCTACGATTTAAAGTTGGATTTTGGAACTGCTCCAACCAAGTGTTGTTGTTTTTTGGTTGTCTTTCATGCTGTTTGTCCTCCTAATATTGTTGTTATATCATGACGGTCTGCGTTAATTCATGAGGTAGTGATAATTAGTTCATCCTATTTGTCTTCTGAAGTTTAGTATCTAATTTCACTAACTGTAATACACATACATGTATTTCTTCTTACAGCCGCCCCAAAGTCAGATGATAATTATACTGCAGTATATTCAGGGGTTGGAACCTTCATTGCTACAGCTTTAGTGGTTGTCATTATTGTTCTTGTTACACTGAGGTAATCTAACAGCTACTCTATGATTTTACTTTTCTGAATATGTTCAACAACTAATAAGAAGAGGGTATGTTTTCTTTGATATTGTCTCTCTATATATATATACAGTGGAGTCTTTCTAATCCAACACACCCGAGGAACCGCTGAAATGTGTTGGATTGTACAGCATGTTGGAATACTCGGGGTTTTTTTTCAGTTAACAGAAATACTTTTGGACCATAACTTATTGTTGGATGTAATAGGAAGTCGGAAAACTCAGGTGTTGTCTGTTCTTTGTCGAATTACGGATTCTGATAAATATGGAGATACCAGAGGAGTGATCTCAAGATACCAACAGTGTGATCAGAATATAACAAAGGGGTACTCAGAAAAAATACAGGGGTACTTAAAGACATCAATAGGGCTATCAGAGGGTACCGAAGGGGAAATTAGAAAATATCGAAGAAGTAATCAGGAAATATCAAACAGAAACGACAGCCGTAAATCGAAGGACAGACAATTCAATGTATAAAAGTTTGCAGATGTCAAAGGGGAAATCGATCATGGTAAAACAAACCGAGTACATACAATTCAATGGCCTAAGGAAAAGAAAACAAACAATGATATGCAAAGCACTACACAAAAAAATAAATATTGAGCAACAGAAAACTCGGGGATGAACTCAAACAATCATGTGTCACATGTTAAACTCTAAAACAAAGCAAAATACAATGACAAACACTTATTGTGATATTACGTGTGGCTTGTTACAGACACATTGTGGAGAAGATATTAGAATTATAGCAAAACATTGGAGTTTATTTTTATCTTAGATATAGAAGAAAGAAAAACCAACAAAAGAGAAGCACAACGAGAGAGTATGCCAATACTACTTTCTCTGACGATTGTGTAAACAGTGGTAAGCTTACTTTGGACCCAAACGGATTTCATTTAGTCTGGCATTGGCTTGTTATGCTGTATAATTGTAGACTACACAATAAAGTTGAGGATCAATACGGTTAATGTTTCCTTTGTTACATGTCTAACTGAAATTCCCGTCTTGAAAGTTAGTTCATTCCTCGCTTCAACATTTGTTGGATGATAGGTATATTGTGGTTATATGCCATAATACCCTTTTAGGGTAAAGTGTCCATAATAAATTTAAAAACAGAGTAAATATATGATGACGGTATTTGTAAGATTACTTCACCAGTATATTATTTTAAAACATCTGGGAAATAAATTTCTATGCAACAAATAACATCAAAACGAAAAGATTACCAGATGTAGCGTTCATCGGCAAAGGTAAAGAGCATCACTACTCAACTGCTGTATAGAGTCTAAGGATTGTTTCACACTCATCTTGGAAAACCTATAGTGACTGAAATGTAGAACATCAATAAAAGTGGTTTTCCATTATTTTAAATTTGTGTAATTGTGGATAGTAGTCGCTCGTGTTCATTTATAGCCACAACACTTCTTACTATAATCTGTTTTTTTTATTTTAATTTGTGACTCAGTGAAATGTTGCTTACTGGACAGTAATCTCACTATAAGCTATTATTTCACGTTAGTATGTACCTAAGTGAAATGCTGGATAGTAGTATAGTGTGTTCATTTACAGCCATCACCTTTCTTACAACATGATTTTGTATGGCGTTTGTCGCAAGTCACAGACAAGCTTGATCACATAGTTTTGTATCGAGTACACCTCGCCTGAGCGGGATTCGAACTCACAACTTTAGTGGTGATAGACATAAATCCCACTATTATATTCAACGCCAATTTTAGAAGTATGTCATGTATATCATATAGGCTACACCGGGTTTGTAACTAGAGTATCACGACGCATGCCACTAGTGTAGAAAGAACTGCTCACGCTTTCGGAGCACATGAGTTCACCCTCGAGTTTTATTGGGGTTCGTGTTGCCTTATATTTCGTTTTTTGGCATAGGATTTGTAGATAGTTGTTTGTCCAATTGTCCATTTTCTTCTGGCCATTGTGTTGACTTTCCTTCTTCTTACAAATATATAAGATATATGCTTACAATCATACCACATTAAATTCTGATATCTAACACTTTTATCGTTGTTGGGGTTCACAACACAGCACCACATTATGTAGTCCAGGAACATAATTATGCTACACTACACTGATGTTCGGACTTCTACAGCATTGTGCGTTATCCTTAGTATAATAAATCTAATGAAAATTGAAATACATTTCTCGTCGCGTGAAACTATTTTTCATAAAGTATTACTTCTTGTACCTACAAGAGCGTGCATAACAAGTCCGTTGTTTCAGAGATATCAACATTCAATTGCCATATTGTAATAAATTTAAATGACTAAATATATCTAACGAGAAATGCGGGTTAAGGATAAATTGTTCCTATTACTAAGTGTGTCTCTGACATAACAGGGTACACAAACCTAGATATAATAGAGAAGGCATATTTAAGTGATTGTGATTGTTGATCCAAGCCAATTGAGAAATTTGTCAGCTATATCATGGTGAGAACAAGTTAATTTTCAATGAATGAGGTACTCTTTGTTCTAGACCAACACGCTTGATTGTTATGTTTTTCGTAACAATCATGACCAATATGAATAAGGATTTAGTTTGTTCATTGGTTCGTCAACCATAAATGTCAGAATATAATCGGACGACAGATGTACATTTTAAGGTAAATTACCAGGATTAAGTTAATACATAAAGGCCAGTTTATAATGAAATAATACCGATTATTATATTTATTGCATATGCATGCCTTTTATGGGCAGTTGCTGGGTAGTGGTGAAAGTTCCCATGGATCAAAAATAAAGTGATGCTCTTTGCGTCTCCGGAGGACGAAAAAGGGTGGGGACTCTCGATAATGGTTGTGAGGTTTTGATTCCGAAATCATGCCCCATGGACCACAGTGGCAACGTGTGTGAGGAGTGCCATACTCCCTGTACGGTAAGGACATCTTTTGTAGATTTAGAAATATCCTGCTTAGGCCCTTTAGATTTTAAAATTATTTGCTACTCCAATGTTTTGATTTTGAGCGTACTTGATGAAGTTTTTTAAAGAAAGGAGAACTAAATTATTATATCTAAGTTATTATTAAGACATTTTTATTTTAACAGTGGTGATATAGGATAGAGGACATGAATATCTGACACAGTTTTGTAAGTGGACCACATCAGAATAAACTGCCGATCTTCACACACAACTGTATTAGAAGCGTTGCTTAAAGAATACTGCATCCTCATCTAGAGCTTTATCCAAACTTAAGCGGAACTTGTCATATTTGTAATGTGATACTGTGGATTTGTACATATTTTTTTCAATATAATGATTATTTTTATTAACAATTTATTTTTTATTAATTAAAGGATTATTCTTAGCTGATATACATTTGTATTTAATTATTTATATATTTGTTTCAGTAACATATTTATAATTATTTTAATTAGTATTTAGAGTTTAGATAATTATACATTTGTGATTATGTTCAATGGATGATCCATACTATTTTGTCCTTAACACTTTAATTTCTTCTTGGTCAGTTTGATCATATGAACTGTAGGCAGAAAGATTTCTATTATTCTATTGTCATAGACTTCATTATATAAATAACATATAGTTCAGAGGGTGATAGATCATATTGTTACCCTGAGATAAACATTGTCAACTGAGGCAAAACCAAGGTTGACAATGTCTTTTTCGAAGGGTAACAATATACAATTATGGCCCTTATTAGAGGTAAACACTCAGATTTGTCAACCCGAGAGAGGTTGTTTTCCCGAGGACTTGCCCAAGGGAAAACAACCTGTCAAGGGTTGGTGCATTTGAATGTCTACCTCTAATAAGGGTCGTCATAATTGTTTTATTATTTTTTTTCAAAACAAGAGAAAAATATACTTCATGTATCCAATACTTTATATGTGATCCATAGTAAACAATGGACTAACCTAATTTTTTTATACAGGTAATGCCATCGGAAACAACCCTATTTTTCTGGAACAAAAACAACACCTAAATAACTTTTAATTCTTGCTTAACTATTTCAAATTATCTCCCTTGCGGGGGAAAATAGGGGTTGTTGGGAGATTGTTTCCATCGATCGCCATATTGTTTTTGTTGTTACAAGACGATACGGAGTTATTTCCCTTGTGGGGAAAAATAGGGGATGTTGAGAGGGTATGAATAGGTTTGTTACCCTCGATCGCCAAATTTTGCTAAAAAAAAACATTCAATTTGTTTTTTAACCACATGGCAGTTATCATCCAATCAGATTAATTTAAAATATTAAAAAAATAATAATCTGATTTATCACCCTCTCAACTATGTTATCTAATGTATTATACTGAATGCTTTCCCTTTCTCGTTTGCAATGATGTTTTTTTTTTTCATTTTAATGTTTTATTTCATATTCAGTCTTATCATTTTTATTAAATTATATCTAAAATTTCAAAATTCTAAAAAAAAAAAAAAAATTAAGTTCAAAATTTTCAAAAAATTTCAAAGTTATAACATTTTCAAAAAATTTCAAAGATTTCAAAGCTTTCATAAAATTTCAAAACTTTAATATTTAAATAATAATATTGCAAAATGATAAAACAATTATAGCCTACCATTTCGGTCAATACATGGATTTATATACCTAAAAATATATCTCTTTGAAATCGCTTCACTTTCAAGCGCACAATTGACTCATAATTGACGTTCTAAATGAGTGTGAGAGTAAAACAATTGCCACCCGCTGAGCCATGTTTCAGAGCAGAATGTTACCTTGGTCTTATCCAATAAAATTATAACTTACATAGCTGAAGTATAATAATATTGTTTACTTGCTGGATATGTCTGACTGACTGAATTTCTTGTCTGGTAGTCATATGGAATATAATCATTTTATCTTCACATCTTAAATGAAGGTCAGTTTCTTTACATTTCTGTATTAACCTTTTCTTACAGTCAATATTTATTTAATATTTGCAGAATCAAGAATTTTGAATAAAAGATAATAAAAAATGCATAAAATGCTTTGAGAAATAAAACATATTTATCATATACTTGTAGATGATAAAGCTAAAATTTTACCCTCTAATAAAACTTTGCGTTTTGTTTAGAATAATAAGAGGAGTCATGTTTATTTCACACAGTTTCACAAGAATTGTTCACGCGGGCTGATAAAGCAAGTTGATTAGCTGCTTCTGGAATGTTATTACATGCCTTTCCGTCAATGTCCGTAAGTTCACTTCGTGAATTTCCGGAAAACTGTGCTTACAGACACGGTGGATTCAACTTCTTTATAGAATATTTGCACAGAAAATTATTAACTACCAATGTTTCTCTTATGATATTGGAAGTGATTAAAGCGTGCATTTATTAGATTTGTATATTAAAACAATAATTTTCTTGTTCTATAACTATATACATGCATGTAAGTCTAGTCAAAATGACTAAATATTTTGGTACACATCAGTTATTTCCTCTGCTGAAGTATATGATAAACGGTTCATTCAACCTATGCCAACATTTTAAAACAAATATATAAAAAGGTAAGAAAGATTAATTGTTATATAAACATGACTAGTCATGTTTTATTAGTGTAAAATCAGGGGGAAGATGTCAATGTACTTCAAGTCCACAATTAATTTTTAATGTAAGGTTGTCTTGTTTTTGTGTGAGTATTGAGTGAATAAACTAAGTAGGAAGTAAGTATTTAAAATCATGTTTTATGGAAATACCAACAAACAAAAAAATCAGTATATCAGCACATATATTTAATATCAAACTTTATAAAAATAATTATTATAGGCACATATTTGTTTTTATCATACTTCATGAAAATAAATTAAAGATTTTATAGGCAGATATATTTTTTTTATCATACTTCATGAACATAAATTAAAGATATTATAGGCACAGATATTTAATTATCTTATGATTAATTAGCTTGGAGTAAGCAATTAAAAAATACTCTTCAAAATTATGATAATTCTAAATTTATAAATAGATATTAATAAAAATTTAGAATTTAGATTTTAAGAAAATTGTTTAATTGCATGAGTATCATATAATATTTTAAACTCATACATTTTAGAAAGATTGTTTATTTAAATTATTCAAAAATTTTATATTTTCATCTTTTTTATTTACAGATATTTGTTTAATTTTACCAGATGTTTATTTTATATATAAATTTTTACAAAAGTTTATTTTTTTTCAAGTTGCTAAATTTTAACAGATTTATTCTTATACTTTTTTTATAATAAATTTTACTTTTGAGACCTGCATTTCCATATTTACTTACCTGTAACTGTCATTAATTGTTATATAAACACCTGTAATATAATGTTTGTTGGCATACCTTGAAAATGATATTTCAAAATGTTGGCGTAGGTTAAAGACACCATGATAAACATATCATAACATGTCATTTTTCATATCATACCCTTTATCAGCCCTCGTTCATATATCATCCCTTGCCTTGAGCCTATCGGCTCTCGGGCTGCTAAAGTGTATGATATGAAAAATGCCATGTAATAATCTATATATACTAGTCAAAAAAGAAACGTTACACCATATTTTTTTTATATTTTTTTCCAAATCCAGATTCTTTCATTTTCCTTCCTTTTCACGCAATGAAAAATAATGAAATATCTTTCTAAAATGTGCAAAATGGGCACTTTAAGATTTGACGTTACGTCAATTAACCAATTCAACGATTTTCATCATTTGTTAAATTTTACGACTTTACCGGTGTGTTCGAATCGAAACGAGGGTAATTAAATGTGTCATCCTTAATTGTAAACAAAAGGTCGCATCAAAATAATTCATACTGTCAACGTAAATTAATGCCCCAGCTACGTCAAAATGAAAGGGAACTGGCTGTTGGAATGTTACTAGCTGGAATTGCACAAACCCAAATCGCAAACCATTTCAATGTGTCCAGAATGACAATTTACCGACTGATGTTTCGTCTGAGGGATACGGGCACTACGTCAGACCGTCCACGTAGTGGCAGACTGCGTGTGACGACCTTACGTCAGGACAGGCACATCCGATTTATTCATCTTCGCAATCGCTTCGTTGCAGCCGTGCACACAGCTAGGCTAACTCCTGGTAGAACTAATGTCCGAATTTCTGACCAGACAGTACGGAACAGATTGCGTCAGTGTGGCCTTCGTGCACGACGTCCTTTGAAAGGTTCAACGTTAAAAGAACGTCACAGAGCTTCCCGACTACAATGGGGCCGTACTCGACTGAGATGGAATCGCAATACATGGCAAAATATTCTCTTCTCAGAGGAATCCAGATTTTGTTTGAAGTTTAGTGATGGACGGGCGCGTGTTTACCGTCGTCGCGGAGAACGCTTCTCTGACGCTTGTGTACCGGAAACAGATCGTTTTGGCGGAGGTAACGTCATGAATAAGTCATGTCGAACGAACTGATTTAAAAGTTATTGACGGTCATCTGAACGCAGCACGTTACAGAGATGAAATTATTGCCCCTATTGTACTGCCTTTTCTACGTAGGCGTCGTTTTAGTCACGTCTTTCAACAGGATAATGCTCGCTGTCATGTAGCAAGTATATCGATGGACTTTCTTAATGACAATCTTATCCGCACCCTTCCATGGTCTGCATTATTCCCGGATTTAAACCTCATTGAACATTTATGGGACGAGCTTGGGCGACGTGTTCGAAATCGCTTAATCCACCGGAAACCTTAGACGGGCGCTTATTCAGGAGTTGAAGAACATACCACAAGCATGCACAAGAAACCTGATCGGTTCCTTGCGTCGTAGATGCCAAGCAGTGATGCATGCAAGGGGAGGACACACACCTTATTGAAACTGTCAAACTTGTTTTTGATTTTATGATTTTCTCTTTTGTGGAAAATGACAAATTCTGTTGAAAAATGAAGTATTACTTTTCTTAACTTTGAAGCATCATAAAGTTTTAATTTTTAATGCTTGATTTCACTTCGTGCTTGTTGAATAAAATATATTTATAAAAAATTAGGTGTAACGTTTCTTTTTTTGACTAGTATATATCAAATGAATATAAACTAATTATAAATTAGGCATTGAAAAGTTTACAGGTAAAACCAGTTTAAATAAATAATTAAAACATAAAAGAATCATTTTTGATTAATTGCAATGTCAAAATTTAAGAGACTTTAAAAACATAAAATAGTAACTGCTACTTTTAATGATGTATTATATTGAATGTAGAAAACCTTTGTCTTGTCATGAAAAACATGACTTATAATTTTAAGTTTTTTCAGGTTTTCAACTGAGTTTACCACAGTTACATTATATTCTAATTATATAAAGACCTTTACATCTCATGTGAGGCTTATGCCTACTTTATTTGCTTTGCTGATTCATGTTATGTTATTTTGAAGATGTCATGTAAATGTCAAGATTTACATATAGATGTGTATATAGTCCATAACTGACAAACTTATAATTTCAAGTTTGTTACATAGGTTTTCAGCTGAGTTTACCACAGTTACATTATATTTTAATTATACAAAGACCTTTACACCTCATAAGAGGTAAGATGTTGTGCTGTTTTTATTATCTTACTAATTGTATTTTTGGTTATTGCTTTTAATATGCTTATGCTTACTTTATTTGTTTTGCTAATTTACATTATGTTATTTTGAAGATGTCATGTAAATGTCAAGATTTACATATAGATGTGTATATAGTCCGTAACTGACAAACTTATAAATAATCTACACCTTGCATTATTTTCCAACATAAGTATTTCATGATTTAATGAAATACAAGACTATTATATCGCTTGGGTCAATTCGGTTATATTTTTAATTTACACAGCACAAGCACCTTTGACATGTTCAATTTGAGTTATTTTTCTTTGTGCCATTTGTTTATGTTATTTTTAACTTATGTATTTGCAGGGTCAGATATTAGCTAATTGTATAGAAATCATTATTACTGTTGAATGTTGAATAACGAACCACAAATAAAAAACCTACAACCTGGGAAAGAATTGTTTATTTATTTATTATCTCAACGATAGACACCAAGATTACCATAATAATGATCCACACTTAAGCAAGCTATCGTCTTTGTGTAGGTGGTATCGTATTAGCCGGTCCCATTTAGCTTCCGCTTTCTATTGTTTATAAGTGTATCTATCATTTATCGTATTTAATATGAGAAGGCGGTGAAGAGGACGGAAGCATACTTCAAATTAGATACTGATAATTTTCAGCAAAGATAAGAAGAAAAACACAATCTTACACCATTATCTATAAGTGATCATTTAAGAAATTCAGAAGCTTAAAATTTATGGATAAAGATAATACTTTTGTTTTCGTATTCACATATGTGAAGATGAAGAAGTATTCAAATGTGCATACATGTTTTGATTCAAGAAAACTATTCCTGTCCAATAACCATTAATATTGAAATTATACTTTTATTACCTATGTTATGAATGCTATTCATTATTAAACAGAGTAACACGACGGGTATCACTAGTGGAGCAGGAACTACTTATCTTTTCAGAACACCCGACTTCATCCCCGGTTTTTATTGGGGTTGGTGTTGATCTTAAGGTTTCTGTGTAGCGTTTTGTAGATTGTTTTCTGTCCTTTTGTACTTTTTGTTTGGCCATTGTGTTGTCTGTTCATCTTCGATTTACGGATTAGGATTATCTCTTTGGTATCTTCAAACTCTTCTTACATGCAATGAGATGATGATGATGATGATGATATTTGTTTTTTTAATTAGACCAACACGCTAAGTTGGATTGGTATAATGCTAGCTCACTGAACCAACAGTCCGCATGTAGATACATGTATGTCGTTGCATGCCGGCACATAATCCCGATTCCGAGCCAAACAGCTTTGGATGTTGCCCTTTAATGTTGCGTGCTTAGCGGAGAAGCAACAAATACCAATTTCATAGTCTTTGTTTTGACACTACCGGGACTCGAAAACACAATCTACAGCACAATACGAGAGTACGCTCGCCATTACACCACTGTTGCCTTCCAACAACAATGACAGATACTGATAATCATATATCTTGCCAGTTGAAATTTGGATGCAAATGGGGAATAGTGTTTTTACTTTACAGGTTATGTTTTCTAATAATTATTGTAGATACATAGGTACAGAGGTACAGGAATAGTACAAACTATTGTCATATCAATAGATATATATATGCAAAATAGTAAAACACAACAAGAATATACATATATGTATATAATAATTGCCACATTGTAAAGCATATATGTATAAATTGGGGCATTTTTTTGCCCCAAAAAAATCATATTCTTAGGAACCAGTTATTATTTATCACCCAGTTTGGGTGGAGGGGGGTCATGAACAAATCTTAGAAAAGATGAGAGGGGGTCACTTTTTTGTGGCTTGATCAAGGAGGGGAGTCATGATTTTTAGTCATAGATAAAATTCATATCTTGACTATAAGAGAGAAAAAAGGGGTCAAGAATTTGCAAATATAGTAAATGATGCTGCTGGTTCCTTCCTGTGGAGCTCCATTATTGTTTTACCTGTCCTAAGTATGCCGAAATAAGACTTAATATGATGAACAATTTAAATTGGGTACAGACAAGCGATCTGAATCTACTAACCCGCGGGTCCGATGACTTAACATACGAAGAAAATATTAATATCTTCAAACACGTTTTCAATTTTATTAAATCTTCAAAAAGATTCCTTGTAGTATAATTACTCGATAATTATCTACTCTCCAACCTCGCATCCATCCAACACAACTTTTATTTTTTGTTATTAATTCGTTTATTACATTTTTTACAATATAGTTTCTATATGTATTATATGCATGCTCAGAATGGTCATTATACTATGTGAATTTATTGTATTAATGGGAGAAGACTTCATAAGTTGGCAAATCCCTTTTGTTAATTTAACAAATAAAATCATCATAAACTAAAAAAAACTACAAATATAAAATAATTCACACTACATCGTAACATTGTTATTATAAGTTTTGTTTGCTTTTGATTACAATCCAATCCCGAGCTGATGAATTGTATTTTTTTATTAAGCCAATGTGCCTTTGTCATTACGACATTGGTGGGCGATTGTTTATTTGTTTTTTGTTTTGTTTTTTTTGGTAACAGGGATGTGTATGCTACACACGTGGTTGGTTTATCAATTATAATATTATGTTTATATATATTATAGTATAAATGGTGTGTGTAGCAATTCCCCCGTTGGATGCTACACACGTGGCTGGTTTATCAATTATGATATAATGTTTATACATATTATAGTATAAATGATGTGTGTAGCTATCCTAATGTACGTTTGCATACAACATATAAGATTTGAACAAATTAGTATAATATAATTATAAACCGTTTGTTCATGTATCAGTTATCGTCATGGTGATTGGCTTAATATTTTATCAAACTGATAAATTTTATTAGACATAATATGTCTCTGATTTTATTACTTTTGTTTCTAATTTCATATATATTTGATAATGTTCGGTTTTCAGCTCGAGTTTGTGATTGAATCATTATGTACTTATCATTTAATATATTGGTACTAGAACACTTATACTGTAGAGCTTTGTTAGGTATATATATGAATCAATGTACAGTTTTAATTACATTAATCAGCACATTTTGATCATAGTTTCACTACAAGTGGTGAATATATAGAATATCACTTGTATTTTTGCAGACAACATCATCATGACTAAGGAGCGTAGACCAAAGAGGGTGTCGTGTCTATCTCTGTCAGTGCGACACAAGTGCGATCTTCAAGACAGACGTGGCGTGCGAACTCTAAATATTCCGAGTGATCAAGGCAATCCAGCTACCTCAGAACAAACAATGACATCTAATACATGCATTCCATCTGCTGATGATATAGCAAAAGCTATCTTAGTGCAAATCAATCAGGACCCTTGAGGACAATATTCATCACTGAGGTCAGCTCTCAATAATTCACCATCCATGTCCGTCGCACAGAATAATGACACACAGAATAATGTAGTTCAATTACAGAACTCTGTTGCTGCTACATATACTTTAATACCAGCTGTGACAACAGACAAAAATCTATTAAATTTCAATGGTTACAACGCTTCAAGCGGCACAGATGAAGGTACATGCAATGCAGTGGTTCCTATAACATTTAGTTCAATTTCATTAATTAATAATTCTCTTCCTTTGGCATATCATATAACAGATAAGTTGCGTAATTCAATATTTACTGAGATTTATGTTAGTTGTGCAACCTTGTTACCAAATTGTAATAAAAGTGAAGAAATTTACACCATTGGCCAGGGTATTAAATTAACTACTACTAGTAGCACACATATCAGATCACTGACCAGCATCATGCAATGGTGTAATGCCTTTGACGTATTATGTCTCTCTATATTAGTAAATATCCAAATTTGGCATTAGATTTGATTAAATATGGGAACAATATTAGAAAACTTTCGGTTGATCATGGTTTCCTGGCTGCAAAGTTTTATGATGAAGAATTTAGAAAACTAAGATATGTACATAGATTAGAATGGACTACTGTTCATGATGAGTTGTGGCGGTTGGCAATGGGCCAGAGCAGGAATTCTAACAATTATTCCTATGCTCAAGCATTTTTACTGAAGAAGAATAAAACGCCCTTTCTTGGTAGAACCCAACAGCAACCTAGCGTGTACCCAAAAGGTTACTGTTGGAAATTTTGTAAAACAGGACAATGCACTAACCAAAACTGTAAACACAAACACCAATGTGTACATTGCGACAAGAAACATGCCACTGACACATGTAAAAAAACACAAACATGCAAAGCTTCCAACTCCAATTAATCTGGGACCATTATCATTTCTTCTAAAATCTTATGACAGTGATCTAAAAACATTCTTATTATCAGGTTTTACTTTGGGCTTTCATTTAGGGTCATGCTTTAATAAACCATCTGAAATGCAGTGCAAAAATCATAAAAATGCATTAGATAATCGAATGATGCAGAGAAAATGATAAAAGTGATAGATAATGGCCGTTATAAAGTCCCATTTGAACACACCCTTTTTCAAAATTCCCATGTTCACCACTCGGTTTAATACCCAAAAAAAAGAGGAAGGTAAATTCAGACTTATTCATGACTTGTCTTATCCCAAGGAAGATTCTGTCAACTCTGCTATACCAAAAGAATACACTTCGGTATCATATGAAAACATTGAAACAGTGATACATTTAGTTCAACAGCATGGTCATAATTGTCTGATGGCGAAATGTGATATTGAAGATGCATTTAAATTATTGCCCATTCACTCCGACGATCACCATCTACTGGGTTTTACTTGGGAAGGAAAATATTATTCTGATACTTGCTTACCCAAGGGTTGTTCTTCCCTCTTGCCAGTTGTTTGAACAATTTTCAACAGTTTTACACTGGATTTTAAAAAACCGCCTAGGGATCGTTGGAATATCGCACCTGTTAGATGATTTCTTTTTTGTTGGCAAAGCAAATTCACAGATTTGTGGTTATACTTTAAGCGTATTCTTGAAAATGTGTAAGCAAATCGGAGTGCCAATAAAACATGATAAAAACACAACTACCTACTAGAGTATTAACTATATATGGTATAGAAATTGATTCAACAGCTATGTTAGCCAGATTGCCATCTGATAAAATTCACAAAATATCAAATTTGTTATTCACTTTCAAATGGAAACGTAGTGTCACGTTGAGAGAATTGCAATCATTAGTTGGGTTATTAAATTTTGCCTGCACAGTCATCATCCCAGGAAGGGCCTTCTTACGTCGACTAATTGATCTCACCATAGGTCATTCCATCCCTCAATATCGTATTACTTTAAATGCGGAATCCATGGCCGATCTACGAGCTTGGTATGAATTCATAGACAATTTTAACGGCAAATTATGTTTTTTATTTGATGCTTGGATCTCTTCAGATACCTTAAGACTGTATTCTGATGCTGCAGGGGTCCATGGTGGTTATGCCGCTGTGTTTGGTAGTAACTGGTTTACAGGTGAATCGCAACCAGCTATGCAACCCTTTCATATAACTATTAAAGAGCTTTTCCCAATCGTTCTGGCTGTTGAAATTTGGGGAAATGTTTTGACAAACCATAAAATATTATTTTTCACTGACAATGCAGCTGTTGTTGACATCATAAACAATACAACATCTAAAGATAAAGTCATTATGAAATTTGTTCGCCGTCTAGTTTTGGCAGCTGTAAAATACAATATATTTTTAGAGCTAAACATATTCCAGGAAAACATAAAATTGTGTGTGACCTTCTCTCTCGATTTTCATTTCAGAAAGCTCGCTCTGTAGCCCCATGGTTGCCCCCCACCCCCAACAAACAACAATTCCAACGCAACTTTTGTCAGTGTTGTTTCAACAATGCTAAGAGCATCATTGTCTTCTGCCTCAACTGCTTCATATAATAAAATGATGCAATGTTATATACAGTTCTGTCAAACATATTTTAAAGACTGTCCCACTTTTCCATATTCCTTTATTATGTTATCACAGTTCATAGCATACTTGTTTATCAGAAACTATAGTCCGTCATCTATCGCATCTTATATTTCGGCGGCAATAAGTTTTGTACACAAATCAAATAGCCTAACAGACCCAACTAATTCATTCCTGATTAAAAAGATTCTAAAAGGAGCCACACAATCTGAAAGGTAAAAAAGATACAAGACTTCCTATAACTAAGGATATTTTAATAAAGTTAATGAATGCTTTACCTTTTGTAATTCAAAACGTTGATAATCAATTGCTTCTTAAAGTAATGTTTGCATTGGCTTTTTATGCCTTTCTACGGATAGGTGAAATTACAACAAAAATAATTTAGATGGAAGTAAAGTATTACAAGTATCGAATGTTTCTTTTAATGCCGAGGATAAAGATATAAATGGTCTATCAGTAGTGCTTACAAATTACAAGCATAGTGATTTACATGCAAAGACCATATTTATCCTTAGGGAAATTGGTAATACTGCCTGTCCAGTGAAGGCAATTGACAATTATTTGTCAACATTTGGTCACACAAAAGGTTCATTATTTCAATTTCGCTCTGGTTCCACAGTTGCTCACTCATACTTTACCTCTTCGTTGAAATCTATGTTGATGTACATTGGTCTTGACCCCAAGTTTTATAAAGGCCATAGTTTTCGTATTGGCGCAGCAACATCTGCTGCGGCTAGGGGCATTCCTTTATCTGTTATTCAAAATATGGGAAGATGGCAATCGGATGCTTTCATGCGATACATTAGAATGCATAACTTTTGAATGGTGTAGATTGTATATAAACTTCAAAGCTTATAGTAAATGTGACTTTGGGTCAGTATTGCCTGCCAAAGTTCATAAATAATGGTGTGTCCACCTCATCAAATTGGGTCAGCATCGCCTGCCAATTCATGTTGTGGGTAGTAGAATGTATATATTTTTGTTCTTGATCATTTTGGGGGTACTAATAATCAGCTTAAGTTGATTTTTAGAATCAGTGACAGTACATATATAAATATTGATATGACAGGGCATCAATATTGCCTGGAATTTGAACAGTCCTCATATTTTGTCTTATTTGAATAAAATAAAACATAAAGAGTAAATTGAGAATAGAAAAGAAGAATGGAGTCAGCATTGTCTGTCCAGCTATTGCCATCACTTGGCGTCCGTCGTCGTCGTCGTCCGTCGTCGTACGTCGTCAGCTTTTCACATTTCAATCTTCTCCTCAGAAACGACTGAGCCAAATGGAACCAAACTTGGTAGGAATGTGCATCAGGAGGTCCTCTATAAAAGATATGTTTTTTTGTTTCGATCAGGAATTCAACATGGCGGCCAGGGCCAATAATATGTTTTGATTGGCTCAATTTTCAAAGATCTTCTTGTCAGAAACTACACAGCCAATGGAATTGTTTTATGGTGTGAAGGATCCTTGGGTGGTCCTCTACCAAAATTATGTTTTTGGTGCAGATCCAAAATCCAAGATGGCCGCCACAGCAAAATGTTTTGGTGCAGATGCTGAATCCAAGATGGCCGCCACCGCTGGACAAAGTTTAACATTGTATCCTATGAGAAATATGTATAAAGATCTTCTCAGAAACCATGGAGTCATTGAAAATGATCCTTTGCAGAAATATTCCTTGGATGGTCTTCTGTAAAAAAAAAATTCTTTTTGCTGATCTGAAATCCAAGATGGCCACCACTCCAGGACATAGTTTAACATTGGACCCTATGGGAAATATGTATAAAGATCTTCTTCTCAGAAACCATGGCGTCAGTGAAAATTATTTTTTGCAGAAATGTTTCTTGGATGGTTCTCTACAAACTTTAAGGTTTTACTTTGCCAATCCAAAATGGCCACCACTGCAGGACATAGTTCAACATTGAACCCTGCATGACATAGTTTAACATAGGAGTCTATTAGCTTTTCATATTTGAAACTTCTCAGAAATCACAGAGCCGGATTGAACCAAATTTGGCAGGAATGTGCACAAGTAAGATATATGCAGCTGATTTTTAGAGCCATGTGAGCTATTGCCATCACTTGGCGTCCGTCGTCGTCCGTAAACTTTTTCAAAAATCTTCTCCTCTGAAACCACTGAGCCAATTGGAACCAAACTTGGCCACAATCATCCTTATGGTGTCTAGTTTCAAAATTGTATCCGATGTTCCCACCAAGCAACCAACATGGCCGCCGTTACTGAAAATAGAACATAGGGGTAAAGTCAACAAAAAACACAATTAAAAAATTCTGAAAAATCCTGTAAAGGGCCAATTGCTACCAAACTTTGGGGAAATGATACATTTGTGATCCCCTTTAAGAATTATGGTTGATGACCCCAACCAATATCAAACATGGCTGCCACGTTACTAAAAATAGAAAATTTGACAAAAAATTCAATAAAAAAATCTGAAATATGCTCTAAAGGGCCAATTACTACCAAACTTTGTGCAAATGATGCATGTATGATCCCCTTTAAGAATAATGGTTGATGACCCCGACCGATATCAAACATGGCTGCCACTGTTACTAAAAATAGAAAATTTGACGAAACATTCAATAAAAAAATTCTGAAGAATCTTGTAAAGGGCCAATTGCTACCAAACTTTGGGTAAATGATGCATTTATGACCCCCTTTAAGAATTACGGTTAATGACCCCCAACCGATATCAAACATGGCTCCCACCCTTACTAAAAATAGAAAATTTGACGAAAAATTCAATAAAAAAATTCGGAAAAATCCTGTAAAGGGCCAATTGCTCCTAAGCTTTGGGTAAATGATGCATTTATGATCCCCTTTAAGAATTACGGTTGATGATGTCAACTGCCAACAAACATGGCTGCCACCATTACTAAAAATAGAAAATTTGACAAAAAATTCAATAGAAAAATACTGAAAATCGTGTAAATGGCCAATTGCTACCAAAGTATGAGTAAATGATGCATTTATAATCCCCTTTAAGAATTATGGTTGATGACCCGAACCGATATCAAACATGGTTGTCACCGTTACTAAAAATAGAAAATTTGACAAAATTCAATAAAAAAAATCTGAAAAATCCTGTAAAGGGCCAATTGCTACAAAACTTTTGGTAAATGATGCATATATGATCCCCTTTAAGAATTACGGTTGATGACGTCAACTGCCAACAAACATGGCCGCCACTGTTACTAAAAATAGAAAATTTGAGGAAACATTCTGAAAAATCGTGTAAATGGCCAATTGCTACCAAACTTTGGGTAAAGGATACATTTATGATCCCTTTTAATAATTTTGGTTGATGACCCCCACCGATATCAAACATGGCTGCCACCGTTAATAAAAATAGAAAATTTGACAAAAAATTCAATAAAAAATTCTGAAAAATCCTGTTAATGGCCAATTGCTACCAAACTTTGGGTAAGTAAATATGGAAAGCGATAGATAATATGTAATGAAACGAATTATCCACATGATTCCGCTCTCACAAAACGTTATGTTGTTATTGTGTCCGGTTGTAATCGTATCACCAATACGGCGTGGGTTCGCGCCCGGCTTTGTAAATTTCAAAAAAGCCGCAAGTGATAAAAAGCTTATACCAGGTGTTTGCCCATGGTCGGTGGTTCTCCCCGGCTTCTTCCACCACTAAAACTGGTCGCCATGATATAGCTGAAATATTGCTGAAAGTGGCGTTAAACACAATAAATCAAATCAAACCAAATCCGGTTGTAATCGTGTCCATTTGAGGCTAGACTAGTGATTGTGGGTGTTTACTCGACTCACAACACTATTGCTGTAAATGACCGTTTGTAGTTCAATCAAATTAAAATTATATATCCGCACTTGCTCCCTATTTTCTATCGGTGTTTTATCCACGCGCGATTATAAAACACCTATAGAAAATAGGGAGCAAGTGCGGAGATCTAATTTTAATTAGATTGTTAGTACATTGTTTGTAGTTCGGCACTGAAATATTCTCAAAAGAATCGCCATCAATTGACGGGAATCTGATATACAAACAAAAGTGGTTAAAGAATTTGATTGCATATGAGAATCACGACCAATGAAAGAAGAGTTTGAAGATACCAAAGGGGCAATCAGAATTCATAAATAGAGGGACAGGCTCAGACAACACAATGGCCAAATGAAAAAGGACAAAGGACAAACAACGATATACAAATCTACACATAAAACTAAAGATCGAGTAACACGAACCGCACTAAAACCGGGGGTGAACTCAAGTGCTACGGAATGGTAAGAAGGGTTTGAGGATACCAAAGGGGTAATAAAAACCCGTTAAAGGACAGAGAACACAACAATTTACAAAACATTCACATAAAACTAAAGTTCGAGAAACACGAACCCCATTAAAACCCGGGGGTGGACAATTTTATAGTCTTTGGTTTGACCCAATTGGGACTCGAACACTTGATCTACCACACTCGAGGCGAGCACTCTAACTATTCCAACACCGATGGTGTTGCGAACTTATTGAGTCATCAGGAAAAATTATATGTGGAAATATCAAGTTTAGGAAAAGTGGCATTAAACACCACAACTCCATCACGATTAACACTTAACATTCTGAACAGAAAATAATTGTTGATGGTCATCATTTTTCTTGGATGTGGAAAACACTTGTTTAGACGCATCATTTCAAAAAGATGGGATGCCTTGACTCATAAAGGTTGTTTAACATGGTCCCTCTTTAATGAAACTAATGTACCAAGTGAAGAGAGTAAGGGGGTCATGTGCATATGTATGTAAGGGTTTCTATAATTTTGCTATTAGATTTTCATCTGTCATGGCTTATCAGAGATTATTTAAACAAGAGTAATATAACGGCTGCAACCAATTTTTGATCCCCAGGGCAAAAAGAAGCTTGCCCCCCTCCTCCAATTCTCCAAATAATGATACTCAAACTAAGTCCACCACTGTGTGTCTTAAGCAAGGAATCAGTACAACAAACATGAACTGATGAATTGTGATTTAGAAAACAGCTTTCTGCTCGTCTGGACCTTTAATTATAACTCATGGCCCCGGGGCACCGCCCAGTCTGACCCCCCACCTCTCAATGGGCCTGGCTGCCGTTGGTAGATACTGATTACCCTTCTAGAGCACCTGAGTTTACATCCACCAATAAGTGGTGTTCCTTTCATCTATTTGCGATCTACGGCTTCTGACTGTCCCTTTTGTATCTTCAGACTTTATTCAGAGGGTGTGCACTATTGCTTGATATTCATTAGTCGCAAAATGGTTCAGTGTTTAAGTAAAATGTTTCTTTTCTACCACTCTCATTTTGCTTTCTACAAATACATTTGAGATCTTTAACTTCCAACACGTGTGCTGCGTATAGCAACATTCCAAATGTTGAATTCTTAAAAAAGCCACAAATTACATATCCGTATACGTAGATAGGCTCAACGTAGATACAATATATATATATATTATTCTCTTTTCTTACTTAAGAAGAGTTTGAAGATACCAAAGGGGTGATCAGAATCCGTATATCGAAGAAGAACAG